>CAUYPK010151892.1:0-50198 GCA_963574355.1 Loris lydekkerianus
TGTTTCAAAAATAAATAAATATTTGAGGCATGAGGACTATAGGGTCTCTGTTGCAACTCTGTGCAGTGCAAAAGCAGCCATAGACCATATATAAACAAATGAGGATGGCTGTGTTCCAATAAAAGTTTATGGATGCTGAAAATAAATAAATAAATAAATAAATGAATGAAGACTATAGTTCTGAGTTAATGGTTATTCTTAACTCTTTCTTAATTGTTACTGTTGCTCTCAATCTAATTCCTTCAGGAGATACTTTTCTTTCTTTCTTTTTTTCTTTCTTTTTTCAGAGACAGAGTTTCACTTTGTTGCCCTTGGTAGAGTACCATGGTGTTGCAGCTCACAGCAACCTCCAGCTCTCCGGCTTAGGTGATTCTCTTGTCTCAGTCTCCCAAGTAGCTGGGACTACAGGCACCCGCCACAATGCCCAGCTACGGGAGATACTTTTCTTTTTAGTTTTCTTAAACTGACAGATGAAAATTGTATATACTTATCATGTACAACATGATTTAAAATATATATACATTGTGTAATGGCTAAATTGAGCTAATCAACATATGCATTACTTCACATACTTTTTTTTTTTTTTATAGTGAGAACACTCAAAATCTACTTTCTCAGCAATTTTCAAATATACAATATGGTTAGGGTGTCGGCCACATACGCTGGGGCTGGCAGGTTTGAACCCAGACTGGGCCTGCCAACAACAACAATGACAACTACAACAAAAAAAAATAGCTGGGCGTTGTGGTGGGCGCCTGTAGTCCCAGCAACTTAGGAGGCTGAGGAAAGAGAATCGCTTAAGCCCAAGAATTTGAAGTTGCTGTGAGCTGTGATGCCACAGCACTCTACCCAGGGTGACAGCTTGAGACTCTGTCTCAAAAAAAAAGCTTCTAGAACTAAACACCTTTAACAAGGTCACAGGCTGAAAAATTTATACACAAAAATCAGTTGCATTTTCCTATACTATCAACAATTAGAAAATTAAAATTAAAAATGAAATTAAGATTTTATTTGTAATATATATAATAATATAATTATTATAAATAAATTTAGCAAAAATGTGTAACAAGTCTATCTTGAAAACTATTAAGCCTTGCTTGGATCAATTAAAGCAAACCAAAATAAATGAGGGAAAATAACATGTTCACATATTGAGAAATTCAATATTGTTAAGATGTCCATTGTCTCAAAATATTTAGAGTCAATGCAATAGCAGTGAAATTCCTGGCAGTCTCTTTTTGGGTGTAGAAATTGACAAGCTGACTCTCAAATTTTTATAGAAACAAAAATGACCCAGAATAGCCAACAAAATTTAAAAAGGACAAAGTTAAGGTATACGACTTATACTATCTGATTTCAAGACTTACTATACACATACAGAAATTAAACAGTGTGGTACTTAAGAAAATATATAGATATAGATCAGAGGAAAATAATAAACAAAGGCATTCAGTGACAAGAAAGCCTTTCAAATACACCTAGAGACAGAGAATAAAACCGTGGTTACAAAGGGCTGAAGGGAAAGGCAATGATGGAATTATTGTATAGTGAGTGAAGTTTCAGTATTTCAGGGATGATGAAAAAGTTATGGGTATGTACAGTGCTTTACAGATGGTTGTAAACAATGTAGAAATTCTTAATGACACAGAATTATGCATTTAAAAACAGTTAAAATGGGCAGGTGCTGTGGCTCATGCCTGTAATCTTAGTACTTTGTGGGACCGAGGGAATAGGACCGCTTGACTCCAGGAGTTTGATGTTGCAGTGAGCTGCGATCATGCCACTTTGCTCAACAAAGTGAGAACCTGTCTCTTAAAAAAATAAAAAGAGTTCTGTGACAACTGCAACAACTAAAATTAACAAATGAGGTTTAATTAAACTGAAAAGTTTCTGCTATTAAATAAGGACACAATAATCTGGGTGGCGCCTGTAACTCAAGTGGCTAAGGCAACAGCCACATACCCCAGAGCTGGCGGGTTGGAATCCGGCCCCGGCCTGCCAAACAATGACAACTGCAACCAAAAAATAGCTGCGCATTGTGGCAGGCGCCTGTAGTCCTAGCTACTCAGGAGGCTGAGGCAAGAGAATCGCTTAAGCCCAGGAGCTGGAGATTGCTATGAGCTGTGACATCACAGCACTCTACTGAGGGCGACAAAGTGAGACTCTGTCTAAAAAAAAAAAAAAAAAAAAAGACACAACAATCAAAGCAAACAGACAAACTTCAGAAAGGGAAAAGATTATTTGCATATTATAAATCTGACAAAGGCTTGATAACCAGGATTTATAGTGTTCAAATTAATCAGAAACAAAGAAACAAGGAAAAAAGAGCCAAAAATCCCTTCTTATACTGGACAAGACACATGAACAGAACCTTCTCTGAGGAAGACAGACGAAGGGCCAACAAACCATGAAAAAGTGCTCATCATCCCTAATCATCAGAGAAATGCAAATCAAAACCATGCTGAGATATCACCTAACCCCAGTGAGAATGGCCCACATCACAAAGTCCCAAAGCTGCAGATGCTGGTGTGGATGTGAAGAGAAGGGAACACTTTTACACTGTTGGTGGGACTGCAAACTAATACAACCTCTTTGGAAAGAAGTATGGAGAGTCCTCAAAGAACTCAAATTAGGTCTCCCATTTGATCCTATAATCCCACTATGAGAAAAGTGGGATTTCTACCCACAAGAAAAAAAAATCATTTTATAATAAGCACTAGATTGTTTATCGCAGCTCAATTAATAATTCTCATGATGTGGTAACAACCTAAATGCACATTAACTCAGGAATGGATTAACTGTGATATATGCATACGATGGAATACTATTCAGCCGAAAAAATGATGGTGACTTCACATCTTTTGTATTAACCTGAAGCTGAAACACATTCTTCTTAATAAAATATCACAAGAATGGAAAATCAAATATCCAATGTACTCAATACTAATATGAAGCCAGTAGACAATCTAATGCATGCCCAAATGGGAGAAAAACTCATTTCAATTCAAGTTGGGGGGAAGGGGCAGAAGTGAGGGGGGACTTGGGGTGCTCCCATTGAACGGGCACAATGCAGGTGCATATGGCACACCTCTTGGGTCTAGAACATAACTATAAGAGGGACTCTAGCTAACAAATTCAAATATTGTGATTTGGTTGTTTGTATACCCACATTAACTTGAAATAAAAAAAAAAATCTAGGAAAGATTTAGATATCAGCTATCAAATGACACCCTGAAAATGGGGACCTAGGTTAAAGCTCTGTTAGAAAAATAAGGAGAAATGGAGGAGGGAGAGGGCTAAGAAATGAGAGGATTTGCAGTTATTAAAACTTTAGGGTAGCTTGGCACCTGTGGCTCAAGCGGCTAAGGCGCCAGCCACATACATCTGAAAACTGGCGGGTTTGAATCCAGGCCAGGGCCTGCCAAACAACAATGATGGCTGCAACTAAAAAAATAGCTGGGTGTTGTGGCAGGCGCCTGTAGTCCCAGCTACTTGGGAGGCTGAGGCAAGAGAATCACTTAAGCCCAGGAGTTGGAGGTTGCTGTGAGGTATGATGCCACAGCACTCTACCCAGGATGACAGCTTGAGGCTCTGTCTTAAAAAACAACAACAACAACAACAACAACAACAAAAAACTTCTGGGTTAGATCTACACCAAAGATAGCTTAATACTGAGCTTCAGAAAGTGATTTTTCAAGAAAGGAATTTTATGTCGGGAATTGGGAATAAAAATGAGCCTGTAGAGAAAGACCAGCTGGACCAGGGTTTTGTGTGGTGGGAAATAGATGAGAAATATGCTAATAACTGAATTATTTTTTGTTGCTGTCAGTAAACTTACCTCTAATGGCATTACCCATCCCTGTCCTCACCAATCAACTAAGCTACTTCAAATGTATTATCCACTAAAATACCACAAACTGCATTTATTCTAGTTGTATGTAAGAGTATGTTCTTTAATTCAGACCTGGAAGCTCTCTCATGAATAAGTAAATACAGTTTGCTATCTAGAAAAAAATAAGCAAAAATACATGGTTAAAATGGTAAGTTTTATGTTATGTGCATTATAACACAATACAAATATTTTTATTATTTTTATTGTTTTTGAGACTGAGTCTCACTTGGTCGCCCTTGGTAGAGTGCTGTAACATCATAGCTCACAGCAACCTCGAACTCTTGGGCTGAAGCAATTCTCTTGCTACAGCCTCCCAAGTAGCTGGGACTAAAGGTGCCTGCCATAATGCCCAGCTATTTTTTTTTTTTTTTTTTTTTTTGCAGTTTTTGGCTGGGGCTGGGCTTGGACCCGCCACTTCTAGCATATGGGGCTGGTGCCCTACTCCTTTGAGCCACAGGTGCCGCCTGTGCCCAGCTATGTTATAGAGACATGGTCTTGCTCTTGCTCAGGGGACCCACCCACCTTGGCCTCCCAGAGTGCTAGGATTGCAGGCATGAGCCACGCTCCTGGCATGAAAATATTATTAAAAATTAAAAAGAAAAATTCTGGAACACCTGGACATCCCAAGGGAAAAATATGAACATTAGCCTTTCCTTGACTCAAAAGTTAACTTGAAATTGATCATAAACCACATGTAAAAACTAAAACTATAAATCACAGCAAACATTTTTTATCTTGTGGTATGCAGAGATTGCTACACGTGATCTTAGCCAAAAGGCTTAGAAGCGATGGTAGGCAGAGATTTCTTACAACTCAAAGAATATGAACAATAAAAGAAAAAAGTTGAGGGCGGCGCCTGTGGCTCAGGGAGTAGGCGCTGGCCCCATATGCCGAGGGTAGCAGGTTCAAACCAGGTCCCGGCCAAACTGCAACAACAACAAAAAAGTTGAATTCTATTAATAATGACAAACTTTTGTGCTTTGGGACTATTATTATTATTATTTTTTTTTTGAGACAGTCTCACTAGGTAGAGTGCTGTTGCCTCACAGCTCACAGCAACTTCAAACTCTTAGGCTTAAAAGTGATTCTTTTGCCTAAGCCTCCTAAGTAGTTTGGACTACAGGCACCTGCCACAATGCCCAGCTATTTTTTGGTTGTAGTTGTCATTGTTTGGCAGGCCTGGGCTGGGTGGAACCTGCCAGCTCTGGTGTATATGGCTGGCGCTCACTGAGCTACAGGCACCAAGCCTCTTTGAGACTATTATAAAAAACAAACCAAAAAATTAGAGAACCTTTGCAAAAAACTTGCATCTAGACTATATAAAGAGCTCCTAAATTTTAATAAGTCAATCTACCTAGTTTTAATTTAATATTTTTATTTTTTGAGACAGAGTCTCACTCTGTCACCCTGGGTAGAGTGCCTTGGTGTTATAGCTCACAGCAACCTCAAATTCTTGGGCTCAAATGATTGACTTGTCTCAGCCTCCCAAGTAGCTGGGACTATGGGCACCCACCACAATGCCAGGCTATTTACAGAGACGGGGGTCTCGATATCACTCAGGCTGGTCTCAAACTCCTAAATTCCAGCAAGCCACTCGCCTTGGCCTCCCAGAGTGCTGGGATTATAGGCGTGAGCCACTGTGCCTGAAAATCTACCGAGTTTTTGAAGCACGGGCAACAGACTAACATAGACACTTCATGAAAGAAGATATGTGAGTATCTAATAAGCATATGAAAAGAAGCTCGATATCATTAGTTTTGAGGAAATGCAAATGAAACAGCACTACACAGCCATTAAAAGGGCTGAAGTTAAAAAAAACTGACAAATACCAAATGTTGACAAAGATATGGAGGAAATGGAAAAAGTTGGAATGTAAAATGGTGCTACCACTCAGGAAAATTGCTTGCCAATTTCTTAAAAAGTTAGCATACATGTATGGTAAGGCAGTACCATTCTATTCCTAATAGAAATGAAAGCATAAGTCCACACAAAAACTTATATATATATATAAATGTTCATAGCAGCTTTATTCATAATTGTCACAAACTAAAAACAACTCAAATATGCATATCAACAGATGAACTGATGAGCAGTGGTATGAAAATATGGTATTTTCATAAAATGGAATACTACTCAGAAATAGAACTAGCTGAGTGGGATTTACCCCTAGAGGGTCCCTTTCAGGAAGGATGAGTGGAGAACCCCTCTGGCAGAATGGGGCCAGGGAAACACTTTAAAAAAAAAAAGCTAAAACCTGCTTGAAGCGACAACTCCTCACCTCCTCTGGCCAGTGGTCTTTCCCTTATACTTATGGGATGAGTCTGTCCCCTGCAGCTGCAGTCAGCTAAGCCTACTCCCACCCCGCAGGGACCCATTCTGAGACTGCTCACTTCCTCAGTGCTTTTTTTTTTTTTGGTTGCAGGGTAGACTGCATTACATCTTCCAGAAATTCCACTAAGTTGTCATTCCAATCACAGTCCCATCCCTGTCTTCCAACTCTAAGATGGATTTTTTATTTAAAAACATGGCTTGGCCCCTGTAGCTCAGTGGTTAGGGTGCTGGCCACATACACCGAGGCTGGCGGGTTTGAAACAATGACAACTGCAACAAAAAAATAGCCTGGTGTTGTGGCGGGCACCTGTAGTCCCAGCTACTTTGGAGGGTGAGGCAAGAGAATCACTTGAGCCCAAGAGTTTGAGGTTGCTGTGAGCTGTGATGCCATATCACTCTACCAAGGGTGATAAAATGAGACTTTGTCTCCAAAAAGAAAAAAAAAGACTTAAATCAATTTCAAAATTAAATAAAACCTAAATACATCTACAGACATTAAATAACTAGAAGCAATAAAACTTCTACTCACACAAAAATACATCAGATCCAGACAGTTTCACAGTCAGCTGAGCACTTTCACAGGTTTCCATCTTATCAAACTGCTCTGTAGCCCAGGAACCTATAATCCTAGCATTCCGGGAGGCTGAGGCCAGTGGATTGCTGAAGCTCAGGAGTTCAAGACCAGCTTGAGCAAGAGTGAGAGCCTGTCTTTACTAAAAATAGAAAAATTAGCTGAGCATCATGGTGGGTACCTGTAATCCCAGCTATTTAGGAGGTTGAGGTAGGAGGATCATTTGAGCCCAGGACTTTGAGGTTGCTGTGAGCTACGATGATGACAAAGCACTCTAACCTGGGTAACAGAGTGAGACTGTCTCAAAACAAAACAAAACAAAACAAAACAAAACAAAACAAAACAAAAAGAAAAACACAAACTGTTCTGGAGTTTGGGACACAAACTGATCTGGAGAGAAAGTTGGCTGTGAGCCAACAGCAGATGAAGGCTGAAGCTGTGGTGGTCCATTTAGCAAGGGTGTGGGGTGCAACTGTGCACCAGGACTGCTCTAGGGCTTGGACCCATTAGTGAGCCAAACAAGCAAAGTGCTTTCTCCACAGGGGACCTTCATTTTGGCAGGGAAAGACAGAGACTAAACAAATAAGTGAATCAGAGAAGATAACAGGGCCTTAGAAGAAAGATGATAGACCAGAGTGGACAAGGTGGGTCCTCTGGGCATAGTGTGAATTGGGACAGGGACCTCTCCATATGGGTTTTCATGGAAACCAAGGGAGGTGAAGGTTCAAGGGAGAGTCAGGCGATTTGGGACAGAAACTGGTGATAGCCTTTGGGGACCAGGCTACTGTGGGCTGAGTAGTAAGGGAGGGTAGAATTGAGATTCAGAATGAGTGGGCTAGAGGGAGTGATAGACAACACCAATGTGGTGGAATGGCAGGGGGTGACACATCTGAGTGCAGCTGATTGAGGCAAACTGCCCGGCCAAGAGGGGAACCAGCAGTGGGTAAAGCTGGCTTACCAGAAGGCAGAAGGTGGGTTAGGGGTGTGAACCACTCACATTGGAGAGTTCATCAGTATCAGCGATACTGGGTATTGTTGGCAGTAAATGCTGAAGCAGTGAGGGTAGCTTCCTGGAGGCCTTGGGGCCTGGGGTTGCTGCTGGCACAGGGCTGGATTACACTGGGGTGAGTTTGCCCCCAGCCCTGCGCAAAGCTCTATTCTGAGTACTTTGCCCACAGGAGCACCCCCAGCCCTGCCAGGCCTATTTGTGTCTAAGTGTATGTGGGGGAAGACAAGGAGGAAGTGGGGGTGGTGAGAAGAATGGTTCTTTCTGGAGTTTTGGCCCTGATGAAAAGAGGGGAGAGCAGAGGGGCTTTGGTGTCTTGTGAACCCTGGAACCCTCCCTTTTAAAGGCAGAGACAGGAAAACAGAAGGGATAGGGCCACGCTGGGCCAAGAGTGGCCCTATCTTGGGAGGTGGGATCTGGTGGGCCAGAGGAGGGTGGCCTTGAGGAGCCTGGGGACTATGCTCAACAAAATAAGGAGCAAAGACACCCCTTGCCCCTTGACTTCCTTCTCCAGGAACCCACTCAGAGGATGTCACGTGGGTGGGAAGTGCTTCTGGGTATTGTTATTTTTGCTGTTTGCCGGGGTGGTGGTGGAGCTGGGGAGTGACTCAGGCTTGGACTTTGTTCACTATGCACATGTCATATGTGCCAGGTACTGTGCAGACCCTCAGCTCAGGGCAGGGCTGAGCAGGGGCTCTGGTGTGCCCCGGGGTAGGGGTCTCCAGCCCAGCTGAATCTGGAGACTATCAATCTGTTAGTTGCCAATTGGCAAAGACATGAGATTTTCTCCTGAAAGGCTCAGCAGGCAGAGCCACAGAACCAAAGTGGGGTGGCTGGATTTACCTGGGATGGTGGATTGACTAGAGGAAGCTGAAGAGCCCCAGTGAGGTCCAGTCTTAGCAGGCAGGCTGAAGGGAGTATGGCCCGGGGCTCTGAGCCCATCCTGGCTCAGGGAAGGTTTGCAGGGAGAGCATGGAGCCCTGGGACTGTCAAGTTCTGGCTGTGGAGAGAGGCACAGCATCCTCCCTCCCTGTCCCATTCCTGGTGGACTCTGGTGAGCACTGTCCACTTTGCAGCTGGCCACAGTAGGTTAAAGGCTGGGAGCTGAAAGCAAAAACAGGTAGAGGTTGTGGTGGGAGGGGCAGGATGGGTCTGGGGGCCTGGGTGCTGGGGAGGGCAGAGAGACTTGGGCAGGAAGACAGTGGAGACACAAGGTGGCCATGAAGCACTTTCCTCTTTCCAGGGCTGGGCCACAGGAAATCTAGCCCTCAAGCTTCCCAAGGTGCTTCCTGAAGATAAGTCAGCCTGGACAGCCCCTTCCTGACCCCTGCTCCCCTGGCCCCACCCTTCCCATCCTGCCCCAATCCCTGGGGGACCCTCAACTGGTTTGGGAGGAGCCTGGACAGGGATGGGAGGTCTGTGCATCCTGGGGCCACGCTTCCTGGACAGGGAAGGTCTGTCCAAGCAGGGAGGAAGCTGGACCAGACGCACAGACAGCGCTGGAGACACAGCTGGGCTGGGTTAGTGGAATTCTGAAAAGGCAGAGATTTTTCCTGGGTGGGGGGTGGGGGGCAGTATACCAGGCTGGTTCAAAGGAAGAAGGGCCCTACCCTGGGGTTGACCAGAAGCTGTTTTGGGGGCAGAGGGATGGTCAGAAATTGTACTGGGTCAGGGGGCACCTTGTGGCCCCCTGGTGCTGGTCAAGGTGGACCTGTGGGGAGCAGGGCTTGTTCTTGGAGGGAGAGATGTCAAGTACAGTTCTATGTGAGGTCAGGGTGTTTCTAGGATAATCCAGGTTGTTGCAGGGAGGGGTAGGGAGATTTCTTATGAGTATGAGGGCCTGGGCAGTTCAAGGTTATTTTGGGGAAGCTCAGGAATAACCAGTTTTGTAGGTGATCTGTGGCTGCTCTTGGAGAGGGTGGGGGAGGCTGGGTCAGAGGGTGTTTCCCACCGCAGGCAGAGGCTTCTCCAAAGCCGCCTTAGCTCTTGGGAAGGTTGTCCAGTGTGTGGCTCAGCGGGCAGCTGTTCTTCCGGGGGGTCAGGGGCCGGGATGGGTCAATGAAAGCATGTTGGTAGAGTTCCGGGAGTTGGGAACTCCTTTTTGGGAGATCGGGATATTCCGACGTTTAGGGGCTGCTGTTTGTTCCGGGGGTCTGGGGGTACAGTGGTTCGCAGTGCTGGGTAGTTCTGTAAGGCTTATCAAGGTTGGGGGCCTGGTGCACCCCAGCGGGGCGGCGGTGCCTGAGCTAGTTTCTTTCCTGAGCTCCCCTCCTCCGCCCACTCATCACCCCTCCCGCGTTGCCAAGACAACGCGTAAAACTAAAATTCACTTCCCAGTCGCAGGTGGAGACTAGTAGAGCCCCCTCCCCTAAGCCCTTCCTAGTAGGTCGCACACCCATCCTGTCTTCGCTGAGGTGAAGGGGAGGGGGCGACAGGCGTAGCATCTCTAGGCCAACCAGGGGTCTTGGGGAGATGGAGTAAACTCCTCAAACTCGGTTGTGGTTGGGGAGCTGCGCTGAACCCTGCTGGGCGTAGTCGAAAGGGTTAATTCGGAAGGTCCTGTCGCTGAGACCACAAGAAGGTCCCTGGACCCTCCTCGGGTCCGAGCTTTCCCTAGTCCAACCCCCAGGACCGGGGTAGGGTTGGTCCTCGCCAACTCCTATGGGCCTGAAGTGGGTTGGGGGGTCGGCAGAGTGGCGGAGAAGCCGCCATCTCAGGAAATTAATTGTTTTTCTCTCCCCTTCTTGCCCTGCCTTGGTGCCCCAATGCTGCCCCTAGCCCAGCTCCAGGACCCCCTTCGCTGCCGCCTCACCTTCCCCTGTGGTCCGCGGACGCTCGCCCGCTGCGGAAGGGCGGCGCGGCTTTCACAGCTCAGCCACTCCCCCCCACCAAGGCCTAGGACTCCCCCCCCCCCCCGAAAACAGCCCCCCAGGGCCCCCGACCGGTGGCTTGGCCCCTGCTCACAGCACAAACCTCCCACGTTACCCAGGGACCCGGCAAGTACACCACCCCTAGCCCTGAGCCCTCCCGGCCCCCGCCTCCGGCGCAGCCCCCTCGCCACCCCCGCTTCCCTCCAGGCTCAGGCCCCCTCCCCCCACCGCCCCCGCCCCCGGGGAAGGCAGGCGCCGAGCTGAGCCGGGGCCGATGCAGCTGAGCCGCGCCGCCGCCGCCGCTGCCGCCGCCCCTGCGGAGCCCCCGGAGCCGCTGTCCCCCGCGCCGGCCCAGGCCCCGGCCCCCCCCAGCCCCCTCCCGCGCAGCGCGGCCGACGGGGCTTCGGCGGGGGGGAAGGGGGGGCCGGGGTGCCGCGCGGAGTCTCCGTGCGCTCCGTTCTCAACCGCGGGCAGCCCCGGCCCCGGCCCCGGTTCCGGCGCGGGGATGGACGGCCCCGGGGCCAGCGCCGTGGTCGTGCGCGTCGGCATTCCGGACCTGCAGCAGACGGTGAGCCCCGCCGCCCCAGGCCCGCCGTGCCCCTGAGTTCTCCGCCCAGGACCCCCCCACCCCCTCCCGGCACGCCCAGCACCCTAGACCCCCGGCCCACGGCTACTCACCCCTCCCCCGCCGCCTCCGCTGGGACCCTCCCCATTGCCGGGGCGGGGCCAGGGGAAGCCCAGCCTCGGGGCGGAGCTTCGGTTTCAGTGTGTGGAGGCTCGGGGTGCTGGCTGTCCTTTCCCGAGCCCCGGACTCCTGCAGGGGTCCAGGGCTCGGCGCCCCGAGCGGAGCCGAGGCGGGCGGGTCCGCGCTCCCCGGGTCTGCGCTCACGAGCCCGCTCTGCTGCAGAAGTGCTTGCGCCTGGACCCGGCCGCGCCCGTGTGGGCCGCCAAGCAGCGCGTGCTCTGCGCCCTCAACCACAGTCTTCAGGACGCGCTCAACTATGGACTTTTCCAGCCGCCCTCCAGGGGCCGTGCCGGCAAGTTCCTGGATGAGGAGCGGCTCTTGCAGGAGTACCCGCCCAACCTGGACACACCCCTGCCCTACCTGGAGGTGCGACTGGCAGGGTGGGATCACCGAGCTCTGGGTCATGATTAGGAAACGGCCTGGCCTTCACTCACGGAAGGAGTTAGGATGGGAGCAGTGTATGTGGGGGGTTCTGTGCAGGGAACGGGTACAGCACGTGCAGTGTGGGGTGCACTGTGAGCGAGAGCAGCGTGTGCAGTGAAGGGTGCAGAGTGAACAGGTGCAGTGTGTGCAGTGTGGGGTGTGCGGTGAGTGGGTACAGTGTGTGCAGTGTGGGGTGTACAGGGAGCAGGTGCAGTGTGCAGTGTGAGAAGTGCAGTGAGTGGGTACAGTGTGCAGTGAGGAGCACAGTGAGGGAGAGGTGTGTGGTGTGTGGGCACAGTGTGTGCAGAGAAGGGAACACAGCAGGTGCAGTGTGTGCATTGAAGGGAGTGCAGTGAGCAGGAGAGGTGTGCAGTGAGCAGGAGCAGTGTGCAGTGTGGGGTGTGCAGGGAGCAGGAGAGGTATGGGCAGTGTGAAGTGTGCAGAGAGCAGGAACAGTGTGTGCAGTGCGCAGAGCAGTGTGTGCAGTGTGGGTGTGCAGTGAGCAGGAGAGGTGTGTGCAATGTGGGGTGTGCAGCAGGTGGATGCAGTGTGGGGAGCACAGTAAGATGGTACTGTGTGGGGTGTGCAGGGAGTGGGGGCAGTGTGTACAGTGTGGGGTATGTAGTGAGTGATGTATACAGTGTCTGTTTGGTGGGACTATGTCCACCACTGGCCAGTGAGTACAGTGTAAGCAGTGTGTACAGTGCTTGCAGCAAGCAGTAGGCATAGTGAGCAGACTATGTACTGTGTGCAGTGTGAACAATCCACAAGGCATGCATTTGGCATGTGTAATGTGTACAGTGGGCAGCATATGTGCTGTGAGCACTGAATGTTGTTCTGGGGGAGGAGTTTGAGGAGGGTGAGTGCTGCGGGGTATGTCGTGCGAGCACCATACCTGTGTGCACCTTTGCCCCTCTCCCCCAGCTGTGAAGGCTTCTGAAGTCCAACTTGTCAGTAAGTCCCTTCGTTTGCTCACTCATCATGATGTGAAGGTGTATTGAGTACTCTGCCAGGCAGGGGGTCACAGACTGAGCTAGTCCTGACGGGAAGGTCTTGCAGTTGGGTAGAGGTAGTGTTTAACTAAGTGTTTATCTAAGAATTATGGCAGTTGAGTTCAAAGTTAGTCTGGCCTCTGTGATAGCCTAGGGAAGTGGGGTCAGTTCTACTTGGAAAGGGTGTCTAGGAAGTGAGCCTCAGATCTTGGGAGAGATGGGGTTTTTCAGGGAATCCTGAGCATTGTCCCTGCAATACCATGAGATGTGTCTGAGTGTGGTGAGCACACAGCAGCTGTCAGTTCTGCCTGTCTATAGTGGGAATATGTACATCTGGGGTCTGGGTGGTTTCGGGCTGGAGGGCAGTGAGTGGGGTGCTGTGTGGCTTGACTGCAGGATGGGTTGTGTGTGCATACTCACTTGCTCATCCTGGTGGGTACCTTTTCTCCATCTTTTCTTTATTTGAGCAGTTTCGCTACAAGCGTCGAGTTTATGCCCAGAACCTCATTGATGATAAGCAGTTTGCAAAGCTTCACACAAAGGTAAAGAGATTATTCTGGGGAGGAGATTCCAGGAGTTACTCCCCCCCTCTCTGTGGCTATGACCCCCACCGAAGCTTGAGGCTGACAACAGGCCCTCTGGCTCAGTCTGCTTCCCTATTGCTGTCAGAGCACTGGGGAGGACTGGCACAGGCTTTAGGCCCTGTGGCTGGGGCTCACAGACTGGTGATGGGTTCTAGTCAGATCAGACTCTTGCTAACCCCTCTGGTGAACCTCTGATGGAGTGTTCGCTGAGAAGCTAGGTAGAAGAGAGTGGACAAGCATCTGATGGTGGTTGTCTGGGACATGGTGCCCAACATTTAGTGATTACCTATGCTGGGCACTTGTAATTAGGTATCTCATTAATTCTCTCTTGGGAAGGGACTGTTTTGCCCTATTTCGCTGATGGGGGAAACTGAGTGCCCGAGAAGTTAAGTCACATACTCATAGCTGTGAAGCCAGTAAAGCTGGAGCTGAACCTAGATCTGTCTTATTCCAAGCCTTGTGGCAGGCACACCTGTGAGGTGTTTTACTGCAGGGCAGTACCCATAGGTGGGCCTGACCTCAGTTGCTCTTTAGTGTTACCTCACTGCCCCCTCTGAATGTTGGAGGGGTAGAGTAGCCCTTCCTCGTGGGCAGACTTCCTGAACTCCCACCCTAGGCTCCTTGGGCCAGTGGGCATTTATCTGCTTATTGGACACTTTGTTGATGGTCTCTGGAGCTTAGGATAGGGATCAGAGCACTGCCACTTCTGTGACTAATGATCCTGTCTCTGACCCTTGAGCCTCAGGCTTCTGTGCCAGACTTTTCTGCTGCCCCAAGGCAGGAGGTATTAGTGGCCATGGCTGTGTAGCTGAGCAGGGACCATAGTGAGGCCTCCTCTCCTCCACTGGCCCTCATGTGACCTTGTCCCTTTGGGTTCCTCCCCCAAGGTTACCTCTCCACCAACAAGGCATGTATGACCTTTTCTCTTCAGTGAGTCCTGTTTGTTTTCAGGATGAGTCTGAGTTTCTTAGAATAGCCCTAGGCTCCTGCCTACCAGGCTCCAGCCAGCCCTTCCCTCTCCCCACACCCTGGTTTTGGCTTCGAATAGGCTCCCTCCTTGGCTGTGAACACTTCTCTGCTTTCATTGCCCTGGCCCACCTGCGGAGGTCTCTTCCCCTGGCAATGGTCCTTGGATAACTCTCTCCTGTTTCTGGAAGGCTCCAGGCCATTAGCCATGGCACCCTGCCTCAAGTGTGAAGCATTAGTGGCTCCAGCCAGGGCTGGTGAGGCTTTCCTGGGTGGACAAATACACGATTGGGTATATGAATGAAAGGCAGTTAAAGTTATGCCACAGAGGGGGAGGAGCCCCTGTGGGAAGGGAGTCTGCCATGGGGCGAGCTGGTGAAGAAGATGGGCCAGAGAAGGAGCAGCTCCTAGGACAGTGATGAGGACTCAGGGCTGCCCCGGGGCTCATTCCTGTCAGGTGGTCTTTGGGCTCTTGCAGGCTAAGCTATTTGGGCTGGAGAGGGGGAGAGTCAATGCAGTGGCTGGGACTGGAGTAGGGGAATTGCTTGGGGGGGGGGGCAGGTGGGCTGGAGTAGGGCAATTGCTTGAGGAGCTAGCTGGACTCAGGCTGACAGTTGTGGTGGGTTTGGATTTTGGGATGCCAGGAAGGGCTTTGAGCCTCCCATGGGCCTGTTGGGTTGGAATCAGGGCTGAGGGTGCTGGTGATAATGTTGGATGCCAGGCCAGACTGATGGAGGTAGGGCAGTGACACCCACAGGTGGCCTGAGTCTTGCGGACAAAGGTGTCCGTAATTACCTCCCACCTTGTGGGAGGAAAGCAGGTGGTGGCAGATGATGGTGACCATGGTGTTAGGCTGACCAGGATGGCCATTGTTCCAGGCAAATCTGAAGAAGTTCATGGACTATGTGCAGCTACATAGCACGGACAAGGTGGCCCGCCTGCTAGACAAGGGGCTGGACCCTAATTTCCATGACCCTGACTCTGGAGGTGAGGAGCAGAGCAGGGAGGGGCATGGCCTGTAAATGGCTGGGACCTAACCTTCACCTGTCCCCTAACCCAGAGTGCCCTCTGAGCCTCGCAGCCCAGCTGGACAATGCCACAGACCTGCTGAAGGTTTTGAGGAATGGTGGTGCCCACCTGGACTTCCGTACTCGAGATGGGCTGACTGCTGTGCACTGTGCCACACGACAGCGGAATGCAGCAGCGCTGACAGTCAGTGAGGGCAGGCCTGGCCTGGAGGGGCACATAGCTTCATGGGGGAGGAAGTTGGGCCTGGCTGTTTGGATGCTGAGGCTATTTTCCCTCAGACCCTGCTGGACCTGGGGGCTTCACCTGACTACAAGGACAGCCGTGGCCTGACGCCTCTGTACCACAGCGCCCTGGGGGGTGGGGATGCCCTCTGCTGTGAGCTGCTTCTTCATGACCATGCTCAGCTGGGGACCACTGATGAGAATGGCTGGCAGGAGATCCACCAGGTGGGCAGTGAGGTGGGAATCCCAGCCTCTTGTGTATGGCTGGGGACCCAGGGCTATGTTGTGGGTGGGTCCCCTAGGCTCTGTCCAGGGGTTCTACAGTGCACTCTCCTCACCCAGGCCTGCCGTTTTGGACACGTACAGCACCTGGAGCACCTGCTGTTCTATGGAGCTGATATGGGGGCTCAGAACGCCTCGGGGAACACGGCCCTGCACATTTGTGCCCTCTACAACCAGGTACACTTTTGTCCACTTGTGGTCCTCGTGCTGCCCAGGTTTGCACTGAGCATATAGGTATATGTCTGCCTGTGTGTGAGGCCTGTGCCTTCATACCTGTGTGCACCCTAGGTGTGCATGTGCTACTGAGCCCTGACCCCAGCCCCATGGCCTCTCAACAGGAGAGCTGTGCTCGTGTGCTGCTTTTCCGTGGAGCTAACAAAGATGTCCGTAATTACAACAGCCAGACGGCCTTCCAGGTACATAGGTGGTTTATAGGAGAGTGAGGCTGCCCAAGAGGGTGTCTGTCTCTGTGTGACTTGACACAGTCTGCACCCTGGCTCTTCCCTGGAAGAGGGGTAGAGGGAGGGGGATGGGCCACTGCAGGGCCCAGTGTGCGGGGACTTAATAGTGATGGTTTCTCTATCTTGTTTCTGGGGGAAAGGGGGTCAGAGGGCTCTGAGGTGTGGCCCCAAGACAGGCAGGGGCATAGAAGCCACACTGAAGAGGGGGGGGTACAATCTTAGCTCCTAACTGAATTCAGGGGATATTTCTGAGTCCTTCTTTTAGCCAGGTCTGGCCGGCAGCAGAGAACCAGATCAACTAAAGTCTCTGTGTGCCTGGAGTCTGGGGGGGAGTTGAGGATGTCACAGACTTGTAAGACCATGGCGGGAGCTGTGGAGAGAGAGCTGGTTCAGACTGTGGGGCTGTTGGGTCACTGTGGACCTGGAGGATTTGGGCACATATGGAGTGGACACCTCAGGGCCTACTGAATGGACTCAGGGCCAGGTCATGGGATGAAGGAGGCTGACAGGCTGGCAACAGCAGGCTGTGGCTGAGACAGGAAAGACAGCTGCTTGTCGAGGGATGAAGAGTCCAGCGTGCTCCAGTTGGCCTGGGACTGTTTGCTTTTGGCTCTGGAAGTCTTGCATCTGGGACACCCCTAGCCCTAGGCAGATGGCTGGTGGTCATTTGGTTATAGGGTGTGTGTAGCATCCTGTCACTGCTATCTGTAACTAGCAGCATCCCAGTTATGGACAGGAGTTGCAGCTAGAGAACTGGGGGCCCTTGGGGTTTAGTTTTGATGCTGCTGAGCTCCCCTCTCTGTTCTCTGTGTCTCTCCACACTCTCATCCCCAGGTGGCCATCATTGCAGGAAACTTTGAGCTCGCCGAAGTCATCAAGAACCACAAGGACTCAGATATTGGTGAGTACTGCCTGCCCAGGGGTCCTGGCGAATGTGGGCATGTATAGTGGTCAGGAGCCCAGCAGGTACAGGGGCTAGGGGTGACATGACAAGGGAGTCCTGACTCCCAGGTCTCTTCCAGCTGAACTCAGTGTGACTGTGGTTTGCTAGTGACCCCTGCAGCTGTGGGATGTGCTGAGTGGACAGAGGTTTTTGTCAGGGTTAAGAGCATGGTCAGGTTGGGGCTGTGGCCTGGAGCTGGCCTGGGTTTAGGGGTCAGCTTAAGTCAAGAGTAGGGTGCAAATTAGGGTCAGGATCCAGATTTACCATTAGGTCCTAGGAAGGACTGGCAGGAGATGTGGGGGCAGTAGATTTCACTTCAGCCATCTCTTAAAAAAAAATAGCTGGATGTTATGGTGGGCACCAATAGTTCCAGTTACTTGGGAGGCTGAGGCAAGAGGATCACTTGAGCCCAAGAGTTTGAGCAACAACGCCATGGCACTCAACCCCAGGGCAACTAAGTGAGACTTTGTCTCAAAAAAAAAAAAGAATGAGTCTAGATGGCCCGTAGCATGCTCTCAATATGACAAGGTCACTAACTGTGCATGTGGAGAAGACTTAAACTCTGTGATGAGGCTGAGAATAGGGCAGCAGCTGTCTACAAGTTGGGGACTGGGGTTCAGATGAAGGTGAAGTTCATGTAAGGGCCTTGCTTTGTAGAGCTTCCTCTGAGCAGCATCCCCCCTCCCCGCCCTATAGTGTCAAAGCCATCCAAAGGCTCAGGGGGCCTCAGTGGGAGCTGCGGCTGCTCATGTGCATAGGCATCAGTAGTTAAGTGTCAAGTAAAGGCCCGAGGCAGTGGAGTGGTTTAGGGTTGGAGTCCAGGTTCAGATCAGGAGAGAACTCTAGTAAGGTTTGGGGGTTGAAATGGGGGTGAGAGATGGTTATAGTCTGGTTGGGGCTGTTAAGTGTCTTGGGGGTGGCCATTAGCATGGGAGGACCCTGGTGTGTGGATGCGTGTGAGCTTCTTTTCTGCCCATGATTGTCTATCCATGGGAAAGCCACTTGGGACCTCTGTGCCTCAGTTTCTCTCAAATAGAATACAGTGTCACAGTTATTTGCAGCCCCTTCCTAACTGGTGTATTATGGCATTTGACTCTGGGTGGGGCTGGACTCTGGCTGTTGGGCTTTGGTTTGTCCAATTGGGGGGACTTGTTGTTATCTAGGTTGAGAGACAGGAAGGCCCCAGTTGGCTCTCATCTTTGTGATATGGACAGAGATGGCAGGGCTCCTCTGATGCAGGTGTGCTTGTTTGATTGAGTGTAGGCACACCATCCTGGGGCAGTATCTGGACAGGAGTGGGCATCTGTGCCACGTGGTCCTGACTGGTCATTGGCTTGCCTGGCCAGCAACACCCTTACCTGTTCAGGTAACACACATAACACATTCAGATGGCATAGCTGGATATCCCTGAGTCTGTACATGCACTTACTGGTATTTACTATAAACCCCCTTATCTCAATTCACCCTCTCAACAAATCCCTAAGGAGTCGTTAATAACCTGTTTTATAAAGAGGGAAACCAAGGCACAGAGAGGATAATGGCAGAGCTTGTCTTCAGATCTGTGTGAATGACAGGTCTGTTGTTGTCACCCTGCTCCCTCTGCACACATTCATTCCAATAACATTCTGTGAATGACAGTCATGATTCATTATGTCCCACTGCATCTGGGGCCACTGGGTGGGGCTCTGCCCAGCCTTCTTCCTTCTCGGGTGGAAAAGGAGAAACCCACCTGGTAGGGTTGGATAGACTGAGACTTGTGTTACGCTGTAGGGGATAGGACATCTTGTTGCCTCTTGGTGGCTTCCCTTGGTGCCTGTATATGGTTAGGTCTCAGGCAAGGACCCTGGCCTGAGAGTGGTCACCTCTGTTTCCTTACCTCTGTCACCTTGGGGCACCCTTTGGGTCACATTTTCTCTTACCGTTTCTCTCATGTACATGCACACATGTGTTCGCATAGATTTAGAATTATACAGTGCTTTTGCTGAGTGCCCATGGGAAAATGCTTCTCATGTGGTATTATGGTACTGTCCCAGGGATCTTGTTAAAGCTTGATTCTGACTCAGTAGCTCTGTGTGGGGCCTGAGGTTCTGCATCTGTAATCAGTTCTGTTGTGAGGCCTATGTGCTGATCCTTGGACCACACTGCACGAGCAGGGGTCTACAACAGCAGGGCCTGGCAGAGTATGCCTCACAGACCAGATCCAGCCCACAGCCTGCTTTGCATTTGTTTTTAAATTGAAGTGAAATGTTCATAATATTAACCATTTTGCTTGAACAGTTCAGTGGCATTTCATACATTCACAATGTTGTGTGACCAGTTCTATTAAATTCTAAAACATTTTCACTGCCCCCAAAAGAAAACTGCAGACACATCAAGTAATTTTGTGTTACCTTTGCCCCATCTTCCATCAGCTGTTAATGTATTTACCTGTTCCTGATATTGCATGTAAATGGAATTATGTAACATGTGAACCTTCATGTTTGGCTTCTTTTATTCAACATGTTTTTGAGCCTCATCCATCTTGTAGAGTGTACCTCTACTTCATTCCTTTTTATGGCCAAATGATATTTCTTTGTATGAATGACATTTTGCTTATTCATTCATCCATTTTTGGATGTGTGGGCTGTTTCTGCCTTTTGACTACTGAGAATATTGCTGGTATGGATGGGTATGTGTGTACATATGTTCTGTGTGAATACCTGTTTTCAGTTCTTTTGGGTATGTACCTAGACGTGTGATTGTGAGTTCATATGATGATTCTATGTTTAACTTTTTCAAGGATTGCCAAACTGTTTTCTACCATTTTGTGTTCCTACCAGTAATGTATGAGGCTTCTCATTTCTTCAGATTCTTGCCAATATTTATTATTATCCTTTTCAAAATTTTTATAGCCATCTTAGAAGGTATGAAGTGGTATTTCACTAATGACTAACAATGTTGAGAATTTTTTCATGTGCTTTTTGGCCATTTGTATATCTTTTTTTGAGAAACATGAAGTTCTTTGTCCATTTTTAAGTTGGATTGTTTATTTTTGTTGGGTTGTGAGAGTTCTTTATGATTTCTGAATACTAAACTGTTATAAGATATATGATTTGTAAATTTCTTCTTCTGTTCAGTAGGATAGGAAGTTCTTGTGACTTTCTTGATAATGTCTTTTGGTATATTATTTAGTTTTGATGAAGTTTAATGTATCTATTTTTTCTTTTGTTGCTCATGCTTTTGGTGTCATATCTAAGAATCTAAGGTCAGGAAGGTCAAACCACTATGTTTTCTTCTAAGAATTTTATGGTTTTAGCTCTTAATATGGTGTGAGGTAGGGATCCATCTTCATTTTTTTGCATATGGATGTCTTATTGTCTAGCAAATAGTCTCCTTGTTGAAGAGACTATTATTTTCCCATTGAATGATCTTGATATCCTTGTCAAAAATCAATTGGTCATAGATATATGGGTTTATTAGGATGTGCAGTTCTATATCCCATTGGTCTACATATTTTTTCTTACACCATTATCACATGGTTTTGATTACTGTGGCTTTGTAATAAGTTTTGAAATCAGTAGTTTTGAGTGCTCCAAATTCATTCCTATTTTTTGATACTGTTTTAGCTAATCAGGGTCTCTTATGATTCCACATAGATTTGAAGATTGCTTTTCTGTTTCTGTAAAAAAGGATGTTAGAATTTTGATAGGGATTGCACTGAATCTGTAGATCACTCTAGGTAGTACTGACATTTTAACAATATTATCTTCCATGCCAGGCATAGTGGCTCATGCCTATAGTTCTAGCACTGTGGGAGGCCAATGTGGGAGGATTGCTTGAAGTCAAGAGTTGAGATGAGCCTAAATAAAAGCAAGACCTCATCTTTACTAAAAATAGAAAAAATTAGCCAGGCCAGGTATGGTGGCTCACACGTGTAATCCTAGCACTCTGGGAGGCTGAGGTCGGTAGCTTGCCTGAGTTTGAGACCAGCCTGAGCAAGAGCGAGACCCCATCTGTAAAAATAGCTGGGGTGTTGTGGCGGGTGCCTGTAGTCCCAGTTACTCAGGAAGCTGAGGCAAGAGAATCGCTTGAGCCCAAGAGTTTGAGGTTGCTATGAGCTGTGATGCCATGGCACTCTACCGAGGGTGACAAAGTAAGACTTTGTCTCAAAGAAAAGAAAAAATTAGCCAGGTATGGTAGCGGACTCCTATAGTCTTAGCTACTTGGAAGGTTGAGGTAGAAGGATCACTTGAGCCCAGGAGTCTGAAGTTTTGTGAGCTATGATGGTGCCATTACACTCTAGCCAGAGACTCTGTATCCTCCCACTCCCACAAAAAAATTATCTTTCAATTAATAACCGTAGGATGTCCTTCCATTTGTTTAGGTCATTTTTAAGCACTATGTTATCATTTTCAATATACAAATATTTTAATTCTTAAGTTAAATTTGTTCTTGGCATTTTTTGTCTTTTAGATGCTATTATAAATGGTATATTATCTTCTTAATTCCCCTTTTAGATTGTTAATTGCTATTGTAGAGAAGCAGAACTGATTGTTGTGTGTTGATCTTTTACCTTACAACTTTGCTGAATTTGCTTATTAGCTCTAGTAAACAAAAAGTTTAGTTTAAACAAAAAGTTTAGTAGCTTTGTAGATTCTGTGGGATTTTTTATATATAGGATCATACCATCTACAAATAGAGTTAGGTTTACTTCTTTCTTCCCAATTTTGATGTCTTTTATTTATTTTTTCCCTAATTACTCTGACTAGAACTTCCAATATAATGCTGAATAGCAGTGGTGAAAGCAAGTATCCTTGCCTTGTACCTGATGGTAGGGGAAAAGCTTTCAATTTTTTACCATTGGGTATAATGTTAGGTGTGGGTTTTTAATAAATGCCCTTTATCATGTTGAGGAAGTTATCCTCTATTACTAGTTTTCTGAGTACTTTTATTATGTAAGGGTGTTGGATTGTGGCAAATGACTTTTTCTGCCTCGATTTAAATGGTCACGTGTTTTATTTCCCTTTTGTTCTATAAATGTAATATATTACACTGATTTCATTGGTCTGTAAATTTCTTTCCTTGTAATGTTCTTATCAGACTTTGGTATCAGGTCTTGTAGAATAGGTTAGGAAGTATTTCCTTCTTTTCTATTTTTTTTTTCTTTTTTTGATACAGAGTGTCACTTGGTCACCCTTGGTAGAGTGCCGTGGCATCTTTGCTCACAACAACCTCAAACTCTTGGGTACAAGTGATTCTCCTGCCTCAGCCTCCCAGGTAGCTGGGACTATAGGCACCCAGCACAGCACCTAGATATTTTTTAGAGACAGGGTCTCGCTTTTGCTCAGGTTGGACTTGGAAGTTGTGAGCTCAGGGAATCCACCCGCCTCATCCTCCCAAGTGCTAAGATTGTAGGTGTGAGCCACTGTGCCAGGCCCAGATTGGTGTTAATTCTTTATATGCTTAATTCACCAGGTGGCGCCTGTAGGTCAGTAGGTAGGGCGATGGCCACATACACCGAGGCTGGCAGGTTCGAACCCGGCCTGGGCCAGCTAAAACAACAATGACAACTGCAACAACAAAAAAAATAGCTGGGCATTATGGCAGGTGCCTGTAGTCCTAGCTACTTGGTAGGCTGAGGCAAGAGAATTGCTTAAGCCCATGAGTTTGAGGTTGCTATGAACTGTGACGCCACAGCATTCTACCCAGGGCAACAGCTTGAGACTCTTGTCTCAAAAAAAAAAAAAAAAAAAGAATTCACCAGTGATGCCATCTGGTGGTAGACTTTTCTTTGTTGAGAGGTTGTGATTACTGATTCAATCTCTTTGCTTATTACAAGTCTGTTTAGATTTTCTATTTCTTCTTAAGCCAGTTTGGTAATTTGTGTTTTTCTAGGAATTTGTCCATTTCATCTAGTAGATCTAATTTATAGGCATAGTATTAACTTAGATTCCTTTTATTTCTGTGACATCAGTAGTAATACCCCAATTTCATTGCTGATTTAAATTTTTTCTATATTCTCTCTCTTTTTTAGTTAGTCTAACTAAAGGTTTATTAATCTTGTTGATATTTTCAATGAAACAATTTTTCATTGTTTCTCCATTGTTTTTCTATTTTATCTCTGTTCCAGTTATGCCTTTCTTTCTTCTAGTGTTCCTTTTTACTAGTTTGATTTGCTCTTATGTTTTTTAGTTTCCTAAGATGTAGAATTCGGTTATTGATTTGAGACTGTTCTCCTTTTATTTTTATTTCTTTTTTTTATACTAACAGGTGTCTGTTCTCCTTTTTCTATGTAGGTTTTTCAGCTATAAAGTTCCCTTTTTGCTGCATCTCATAACTTTTGTTATGTTGTATTTTTGTTTTCATTTGTCTCAAGAGTATTTTCTAATTTCCCTTGTTATTTCTTTTTGACATATTAGTTGTTTAAGAGTATGGTATTTAATTCTACGTATTTATTAATTTTCTAGTTTTCCTTGTCTTTGATTTTTAGCTTCATTTCATTGTGATTAGAGAAGATACTTTGTATGATTCCAGTCTTTTTAAAGTTACTAAGATTTGTTTTGTGGCTAAATATGTGGTCTCTCCTGGAAAATGTTCCGTGTGTACTTCAGAACAATTCTCAGTATATTCTGCTGTTGTTGGGTGGAATGCTCTGTATGTATATGTTAGTTCTAATTGATTTAAGTCTTCTATGTCCTTATTGATTTCTCAGATATTCCATCTATTATTGGAACTAGGGTATTGAAGTCTCCAACTATTACTGTGGAATTACCTGTTTTTCCCTTTAACTGTGTCAACATTTGTTTCATATATTTTGTTGTTCTATTGTTTAATGTCTATATGTTAATTGTTAACCAATATAAAATGTCCTTCTCTGGCTCTTGTTACAGTTTTTATCTTAACGTTTATTTAGTAATATAGCCAACCCAGCTTTCTTTTGGTTTCTATTTATATGAAATATCTTTTTTTACCCTTTCACTTCCAAACTGTTTGTGTCTTTGCATTAAAAGTGATTCTCTTATAAAAAGCATATAGTTGGATAATATTTTTAATCATTATCTGCTTTTAAAATAAAATTCTGTTGGAATACAGAGATACTTATTTGCTTATATACTGCTTGTTGCTGTCTTCATGCCACAGTGGCAGAATTAGTAATTGTGACCTAGGCAATATGGCTTGCAAAGCCTGAAATTGTTACTGCCTCTGTATAGAAAAATTTTGCTGACTCCTGGTTTAGAATGTCTTTTATGGTTTTCCTGGCTCACTAGATATGGCCCCATATAGCAGTAATCTGGTGAGGTTTGTCCCATGGAGTCTGTTTTGTCTGGCCTGAAGCTTGTGAAATGGGGTCAGGTCTAAGAGCAGAGCTGAGCATCCCCAAGGCCTTCTTTGGCTGAGAGGAGGAGTAGGCTTCTGTCCCTAGAGTTAGAGTTGGTGGCAGTTTGGGATATGGCCTTTTAGTGGTAGGTTCACTTGTAGGGTGGCCAATTGTTTGTGTTTGCCTAGGTCCAAGGTGGTTCCTGGAACATAGGATTTTAGTTTTAAAATCTGGTAAGCCTGGGCAAACTGGGATTAGTTGGTCACCTGGTTGGCTGCTCAGAGTCTCAACTGTGCCCTCCTACCCCAGTACCATTCAGGGAAACCCCCAGCTATGCAAAGCGGCGGCGTCTGGCTGGCCCCAGTGGCTTGGCATCCCCTCGGCCTCTGCAACGCTCGGCCAGCGACATCAACCTGAAGGGGGAGGCACAGCCAGCAGCTTCTCCTGGACCCTCGCTGAGAAGCCTCCCTCACCAGCTGCTGCTCCAGCGGCTGCAGGAGGAGAAAGATCGTGACCGGGATGGCAACCAGGAGAATGACATTGGTGGTGGCCCCTTATCAGGCAGGGGCAGCCAGAGCAAGATCAGGTAGGAGGGCTGGGAGGTTTGGAGGGAGGGTGAGTGGGGTGCCAGGACCCAGGCGAGGAGGTGCTGGCACTGGGAGTAGGAGAGGCCCGGTGTTCCTGGCACCTGCATAGTGCTGGGCTAGAGCTTGGGTAAGGGAATTCCTGGCCCCCAGACAGGCCTTCCTGGATAGGGAAGGAAAGAAGGTGAGGCCCTGTAGACTGGAACAGGTATACTCATGCTGATCTCTGTTTGAGGCTGGTCCTGAGGATAGTGTTAGATAAAGAGGGTGTGGTCTGATGTGTAGCTTGGAAAGTTCACTGCAGTGTCAAGGTGGGCTGGGGTGAGTCAGGGCTGATGACATGTGGTAAGGGGGTAAGGGGTGGAACTGCCACTCTAGGAGGGCTCAAAGCCTACCACCTCTGCCCCCAAGAGGCAGTCCTGGTCTTTCCCACCCCTTGCCCTGATACACCTATAGGATTTGGTTTCTATTCTTTATCCTGATCCCTGGGGCCCTGAGAAGCCAGGGACACTTGAAGGAGTTAATGTCCCCAGAACTTAATAGTAGAAGGCCTGGATGGAGCCTGCTGGCCTCTGTTTGCTGTGCAGTGGATACTGGCTCTCAGACAGCCACTCCATGCCCAGGTTTCCCAGGAGTGAGGTGGGACTACCGCTACTCAAGTTGTTATCTTTGGGAAGTTTCCAGAATGACTTGGGCAGGTGAGGGGTTTCTGTGGGAACCCTGGTTCACAGCACAAGCTGGCGGCTGCTGGCTGAGGTATCCATCCTCCTGTGCCTTGAGGATGGAGCCAGTTACATAGGTGTTTGAGAGACATTGTTGAATGGAAGAAGTTACATAAACAGGACTTTGTTTTCACAAGGGCAGTTAGCTTTTATAATCCTGTCACCATGCCATGTTCATACCTATCACCATGCCATGTCCACGGTGGGGCCAAGCTGTATACATGTGTTATCGCATTTAACTTGGATGACTTATGAAATTATGCTTTATTGATACCACGCTACAGATGGGGGTCCTGATGCTTAGGTGGGTGAGGACTTGTCCAAAGTCACAGAGCTCAAAATCAGCTTAACTGGGACCCATGTAGACTTGATTCCTAAACTTTCTAAGCCTCAGTTCTAACCCTCAGCAGAGGACTTTAAGGTACCACAGGAGCTTGTAAAAGGCATTTTTAAAATTTTTATTTATTTTATTTTTTAAATTAATTAAAAAAATTTTTTTGAGACAGAGTCTCACTTATTAACCCGTGGTGTCACAGGTCACAGCAACCTCCAAATCCTTGGGCTTAGGCGATTTTCTTGCCTCAGCCTCCCAAGTAGCTGGGATTACAGGTGCCCGCCGCATTTCTTTCTGCACACTAGCCTGTTTAGGCAGCCCTAACTTTGGGGATGTCTTTGGTCTATGGCTCTGTCCAGACTGATGAGACTCCCGAGGCTGGCTGTCTAGCCTCAAATTTCAATTCTCCTACACGCTTTTGTGTAGTCCCAGGGACTTTGTAAGGGTTAGAGGAACATATTCCAGGATTTTCAGTTCACAGAAAGGCTGCTCGCAATTTGGAGCCACGTGGTTGCACATGTCCCTCCCTGCATTCATTTTTTTTGTATTTGTTCCTTTATACTCTCAGCAGATGCAAAACTAAGAATTGCTATGGGGATAGCAGAACTCTTTTTTTTTTTTTTTTTTCTTCATCACAAACACTTATTGGGTGCCTAGTACGCCAGGTATGGTGGCAGCTCATAGTGGGGGTCCTAACTGGGTCTCACAGGGACAGCTGAGGCCCAGGTCTAAGAAGCATTTAGGCAGGCAGTGATCCAGGTTAGGGGCTGCCCTGGTGAGTGGATTAGGGCTGAGGCAGTTTGGTGCACTTAGGTGCAAGAGGGGTTCAGGGGCAGCGGTCATTTTTGGACCTAGAAAAGAGGATGGGATCTGAGAGGGTTGGTGTGGGACGGCAGCAGCTCCTTCTGGCGCCCCCTGTTGGCTGTGCTTGGCATAGAGCCTGGCACCCCAGAAATGTGGTCTGCTGAGTCGCCACCCTGGAGTCACACTGCTGGCATAGGAGGGAGGGTTTGAAGTCAGTAATTTAGTATCTGCCAAATGAGTAGGATTAGAGTAGTGTAAGTGTTGGTAACAGCATGCGAATGGCCCAGAGAAGGGGTAAGAAGGGTTCCCACCCATGCGACTGGAGTGTAGCAAATTCCATGTCCCAGAAAGCCTGGCTATTGGCTGAGAATGTGGATACTGCTGTCTAGGTACTAGGGAGCCACTGCAGGCCTTTGAGCAGAGCAAAAGACTGAGAAAGCAGAAGACTGAGCCCCTTTGCTTGGGTTCCCAAATCAAGGGAGTGGTTTGGGGAAGGTGGTCAGCATGGAGTGGGTATGGCCAGGTAGGGCCAGATGTCCAGAATAAGAGGACACAGGCCTGGAGGGGAACTGGGGTGCCCTGCACAGGACAATGGTCATGGTGTAACGAAGCCAAGAAGTCAGGAAGGCCAGTCCTTTACCCACC
Source organism: Loris lydekkerianus (assembly GCA_963574355.1). Taxonomy (NCBI): domain Eukaryota; kingdom Metazoa; phylum Chordata; class Mammalia; order Primates; family Lorisidae; genus Loris; species Loris lydekkerianus. Next base: position 27,703 of record CAUYPK010151892.1, read on the forward strand.
CGCTGGGAGCACCCCTCCTTGCCGTTCACGGGAGAACCTCAGGCGGCTTTTCTGATGCCGGAAGCTCACTCCCCACCCCAACCCCTCCCCAGCTCCCACCTGGCTGCCCCCCATCCCCTTCTTTGCCCCCCCACCTCCCCCAGCCTGACCTTCCTACCTTCTAGCCCTGCAGTCTTTCTCCTGGTGGCGGCTCCCCTTGGGGTCCAGGGCAGGGGTGGAGGGGCGGGCTGCGTGGGAGGGAAGAGGGGGCCGGCCAGTCTCCACCGCCCGCAGAGGGAGGAGCCCGGCCCGGAGGAGGCGGGGCGCGCGGAGCGGCCACGGCATGGAGCGAGCCCGGCGCGCCCAGGAGCGCAGCCCCGCGGCCCCGGAGCCCTAAGCGGGCGCGGCTCGTGCGCTGGCGGGAGCGGGCCGGGCGCGGCGGCGCGGCCCATGGAGCGGCCCCGGGCCGGGCCCCCGGCGGGCGGGCGGGCGGCGGGCGGCGGGCGGCGGGCGCTGCGGCGGCGGCTGCGGTGAGGCCGGCGGCGGGGCCGGGCCGTGCGCCATGGAGGCCCCGGGCGCCGGCTTCGCGTGCCCGCTGCCCCCCGGCATTGCGTCCGTCACCTACGTGTTCGTCTACAGTCCGAGTGGGGCCGGCGGCCCCGGCCCGGCGCCCGGCCCCGGCCAGGCGCCCCCTGCGTCCCCGGCCCCGCCGCCTCGGGGCCCGAAGCGGAAACTTTACAGTGCAGTCCCCGGCCGCAAGTTCATCGCTGTGAAGGCGCACAACCCGCAGGGCGAGGGCGAGATTCCGCTGCACCGCGGCGAGGCCGTGAAGGGTGAGGGGGCGCAGGGGGCGGGGTCGCTGGGGGCGCGCCGGGGGGAGGGGCACGGCGCGGCTCTAGGGGTACTGTCTTCCCGGTCCTGAGCTATAGCAGAAAGGCTGCTGCTCATTGGGGAGGTTGGGGGGGTGTCCCACTGGGGATTTCTTGTGTCACTACGAAGGGCTCTGGCAGGGTCTCCTGTCTTGTGCCTCCCTCTCGATGCTCTGTTGTTATGGACTCCCTGTGTCACAATAGTGATAGCAGCGGCTCCTCTTCTGTTAGGGGGTGGTTCTGTGTCATGATGGGGGCTGATGTCACTGGTGGTCTCTGAAGGACCCTACCCCATTACAGAGCTTCCCTGTGTTATGGGGTTCCTGTGTCATTCCTGGACTTCTTCCTCGGAAATCCTTGTGGCATGGGGACCCTTGCCAGTGAGGGGGACATCTGTGGCAATTACGTGGGCGTTTGTGTGTCATGCAGGTTTCTGTCACTAGGGCTTCTGTGCCATAACAGGTTCCTGTCATTCTGGGGGTCTCTGTCATCACTGGGGTGCTGTCCCTGGGGGTGTCCATGTCCATGGGAGCCTGAGGTAGAAGCAGACTTGTGAGGATCAGTCCTTCTGATATATCTGTGGCCCAGTCCACTGGCCACAGCATGAAGACCCTGAACTCTTAGCAGTGATCCTTGGGTGGGTGACAGAGCCAGGATGGGGGTTGGTTGGGGAAGTGGTGAGCTGAGGGACAGAAGCAGGAGTGTGGCCCTGGCCTCTGCCTCCTGCCCCTCCTTGAGTGTGTCCATCTGCGTGGCTCTCTGTCCTCCACATGCCTGTCCTATGCTGAGCCCATCTGTTTATTTCTCTCGGCTCTGTGGATCCCAGCATCTTCCCAAGAAAAAGACAGGAGAATGTGGGAAGGGAAGGAGAAAGGGTGTGGGGTGGGCAGAACCTGAGCCTGAGGTTGGGTGGGGGTGGGTACCCAGCTGCTTTGCTCCCCCTAACAGCCCATCTGGCTTCTGTCCCTCCAGTGCTCAGCATTGGGGAGGGCGGTTTCTGGGAGGGAACCGTGAAGGGCCGTACAGGCTGGTTCCCGGCCGACTGCGTGGAGGAGGTGCAGATGAGACAATATGACACACGGCATGGTGAGTGACCCCCGTACCCCTAGGCAGCTCCCGAGGGGCACACCTCTTCCAGTTTCCTTGTGGTCTATCTTGATGTTAAATCCACATGGATGTTCACAGAGAAAAGATTAGACGTAAACTCTGACACACTTAAAGTAGACAAACACTTGTGTATATGATACAGACACAGTGTTCCATACACTGTGCACATACTTATGAACACTAGTACAGTAACCATGTGACGCATGTGATGTCACTCCAGGAGGTTGCACACCCATGACTGTACCTCTGTGTGGTCCCACATGTGGCTGCCAATGACTGTAGCTACCCCTCCAGCTTGGTGCTCACAGAAGCACCAGGTGCATGGAGTGCGCGGTTCCTGTGTGGCTGGCGGACAAGTAAGGAGGTCAATGTGAGAAAAGAGGCGTTTTTCCAAATTGGACAGATTGTCTAAGTGGGCAGAGCAGGGAGGCCTGGACCAGCCAAAAGGAAATGAGGCCAGTTGGTCCTGGAGGGGCTCTCAGGGTTACCATGGGCAGGAATGGTCTGAGGGCAGCAGGTGAAAGATGGGCTGCATCCTCAGCCTGCAGGAAGGACATGAGGATGAAGGCTGTAGCTCCTAGGTTGGTGAGCAACCACAATGTAATCATGCTGACCACTTGGGCTTCCAGGAACAATTCTTCTGTGTGTCAGGATGTGAGGGGTCCTGATGGTAAAAGCGGTAGTAGTCCTTTGGAGGCCCTCAGACTTGGGGACTGGTGGGGCAAGTAAACCTGTCCTGAGTGAGATTACTGCTGGTGGTTAGGGGTGTGTGTGTGGCTCAAGAGTGCATGCATAGCTACCTCTTCATGTGAAAGAATTGGGCCCAGAGTTGTTGTGTCCCTTTTCCCAGGCTGAGTATTTCCTATGGGAGCCTAGTACTGTGGCCTGGACCCCTGCCCTGTGCTGAGCTCAGCAAAGGCCCAGAGAGGCAGAAGCTTAGTCACCAACTCACCTCTGGGTGGGTGCTTTACCCCTTCATTTGGCTGTCCCCCACCTCGCTAGGATGGCTCTCCTGGTGGCTTAGATTATGGAAGGGACTGGGCATCCTGGTTCTTTGCCTATTGAGGGATGGGGCAGGGTCGAGGTGGGAAATGATTTCAGAGGTTTGGGGCCTGGTTCCAACAGGATGGGATGGAGAGGAGTGATGAAGATTCCCTCCTGTCATAGGAGATCGTCCTCAGCTTTTACTGTGATGGGTCATGCAGGTCCTGGTTTGTGGACTGTGGATCTAGGGGTCCAGACATATGTCTGAAGCTGGGAAGGGGAGGTTTAGGCAAGAGTCAGAACTTGGGAGTAGCAAATGTTTGTTAGGTATTTCCTGTGTGCTGGACCCTGTGCTGGGAGCTGGGATCACAGAGGCCTGGCTCATGCTTAGAGGAGAGTGGGCTTGCCCAGTGTTTACAACAAACACGTGAATGTGGGCAGTGGAGAGGGGCTTTGAGTCCTCTAGATGGTTAGCAGATGGGATGAGGGGAGCCCCTATTTGTAGGGCCTGGCATAATATTGTAGAGCTTTGTGTTAGCACCTACCTTGCTGAGTAGCACTGGGGTACCAGGCATGGTGTTAACACTTTTACCTAGAAGTTGTTAACCCTTCCAAGCAGTCCTGAGAGATAGGGGTAGTTGTTAGTTCATTTAGAAATGGGAGTCACATGGCCCTGAGAGATAAGAGTCATATGTGTGTGGCATAGGCAGTCAGCTCTGTGTGAATGAATACATGCATGGGGTGAGAGTTGGCAAGGCCAGCATGGGGTTGGGGGAAGCATGGCTTTGTGTGGGAAGAGAACAGTGGCAGCTGTCTCGTTGTACAGGTCATTTAGGGTTGGAGTTGAGGCAGGTGGGAAAGAAAGTGGGCAGGGTGGGCTGAGGTTGCAGACAGCCAGTGTAGGATGAGTGCTGGGCTCTTAGATGGGGCAGCAGCTGTTGGGACATGTGGCCTGGTGGTGTATTCCGTGGTTGGGAAGAGGGAGAGGGGCCTGTGGAGGCTGTCTGCAGGGGCCAGGAGCAGTAATAGCCTTTCCTGACTGCAGCTGCAGGCTCGGCTGGCTGCTCTGGGTGGAATGTCTGTTCTGGGTCCTGGGGGCCAAGTTCTGCCAGAGGCCAGAGGGCAGCCCAGGAACAGGAACCTAATTCCAACAGGCTCACATCCAAAAAAGAAATCTTTCTTTCTGGGGCTGGAGTGGGGGTAGAGAAGGACTTAAGGCCAAGTGTGCATGGTCGATGCATGCAGACTGGGCTGGTGCATCTTTGCTGGTCACCCAGCAAAGAGCAGACCTCCCATGGCGCCTCCAGAGTACGAGTTAAGGGAGCCTGGCGGGTAGAGGATGGTGCTGTGAGGGGTAGAAATGCTTTGGTGAAGTGAGGTATGCTCTGGAGGTGGGTTTGTACAGGAACCAGCAGAGTGACTGGGACCCTCTGCTATCCCTCCCTTTCTCTCATATGGTTGACACTTCAGGGTGTTGTGCTGGGTGTTTTCATTTCAGCTGGCTTTGATGTGTCTGATTAATAAAACCGGAAAATGAATTTGTGCTATGCAATAAATAAAATTTGTTTGGTTGACAAAATCTAAAAACAGGCAGCCAGTGAACTGCAAGTTTGAGGTTCTGCAGACAGGCATTGTGAGCATTTCTGCCGCTGGGTTGACATGTAGAAGGGTGTGGTGGAGACAAGGAGGAGGTCTGAAGCCCCACCTATATGGTATGAAGCTTGGCCTAAGCTGGCCTAGGGGGTGGCAGGGTGGTGGGTGCAGATGTGGTTGGGAGGGCCAGGATGATAAAATAATAGGCTATTGGAACCCAAGGGACCCTCCAAGGTGAATTTTCCTGCTCTATAAGGAGGGCTCAAAAGGGACCGTTGACTTACAGAGAGCCACACAAGATAGTAGCAGGGACTTGGAATCCAGTCCAGTGCTGTTCTTGGCGTATGTGTCTTGCAGTGTGACTAGGAGCTCTTTCTTTCACCCAGCCACTGCTCCTTCTGTGCTTGTATCCATCTCTCCTTTGGCTCATCCACCTATCCCAACACCCATCCACTAATCCATTGACATACTCAGCCAAGTCAGCACACCAACCCCTCCTTTCTTCCATCCATCCATTCATTCATCCATCTACCTCCACCTGCACAGCTACCTGTCTACCTACCCAGCCCATCCATCCATCCATCCATCCATCCATCCACCCATCCACTCATGTATCTCTCTACCTTTTGACCTATCCTTACATACCCCTCTTGCTCCTTCCCTCCTTCCCTCCTTCCATCTACCCATTTACCTTTTGATCTGTCCTTCTGTCCATCCATCATAGACCCATGCCCCATCCCGCTCCCAGTCAGCCTGAGGGTACTGGCCATGTGTCCAGTGCTGTGCTGGGTGCCGGGATCACAGAGATAAATAATCTGTGGTCTTTACCTTCAGGGAGCTCACAGTGGGGGAGACAGGTTATTAAAAATCGTAGGTTTCCTGGCTGGGTATGGTGGCTCATGCTTGTGTTCCTAGCACTTTGGGAGGCCATGGTGGGGGGATCGCTTAAGCCCAGGAATGGGAGGCTGCAGTGAGCCATAATCACGACCACACTCCAGCCTGGATGACAGAGCGAGGCCCCTTCTCAAAAAAGAAAAAAAAAAGATCACTTCCCTGTCTGATCTCATTTCCTGCCTGCTGCTCTGGCTGGGCAGGATCTAAACTGTTCTTCCAATGCTCCAGGACAACTCCTGCTGCAGGCTTTACCCTGACTGCCCCCTCCTACGAAGCCCTTTACTCACAGAGCTGCATGCTGCACCCTTCCATCCTCAGCCTTTGCTCATCTCTCACCTCCTGGTGAGGTCTTCCTAGGTCTTCTATGACACCACCCTAGAATGGAAAACTTTCTCTATATCCCTTATACTGCTTGCTTTTTCTCTTAAGCATTTGACATGTATATTTATTGTTTGTTTATTCTTTCTCCCCTGAATAGATTTTAAAGTCCTCCACAAGGGAGAGACTTTGTTCTATTCTCTGTTATATTCCCAAAGCTTAAAACAAACCATGCTTGATACATAGTAGGAACTCAATAATACTTCTCAAAGGAAAGAACACTACAATAGGAGGAATTTGAGGCAGTGGTGGTGCCACCTTGGAGGTCCTGAAGAAGGGATTGAGACATGCCTGGAAGCCAGGAGGGCAGGGTCCACAGGCAGCTGTAGGAGCCCATGGGGCACAGAGAGGTCATGTTTGGAGGTGTGGAGGTTAGAAGGTGGAGCAGTGTGCAGACGTCTGTTTAGCTCACAGTGGTCACAAGGGACTTTGAGATCAAGAGAACAGGTGGAGACAAAGTTCTGGGGGATGTAGTAAAGTCAGGGAAGAGGACTAAGCCACTCACACCTGCACACCCTGCCCCATTCAGGTGGGGTCTGAAGCAAGGGATCCCTTGAGGTTGAGTATCAGGGGTCTGTTGTAAGGGATTTATTGAATACACAATGCCACTTTCTTACCATTGCTTGTGGGTATACAGCATGACAGTTGTTCATAGATGTGGGTCATGCTCACACAGATGTGCATATGCATGAACACAATTCACACATTCATGAGCACAGCCCTTGCATAGGACCATGGGCCCACATGTGCATTTACACATGACTGCAGGTCATACATGCAGTCAGACACATATATACCTCATTCTTGGCTCTCAGCCTTGGGCTCGCTGACCCTCTATGGACAGCCCTGTCCTTGTCTGGTCTCCTGTATTCAACTCAGGAGCCAGGACTGCTGCCCCCTCTTGTACCCTAAGCCCAGAAACCAGAATTCCCTGCATGATCCCCTTAGTGTTCTTGCTTTGGGACTTCTGGACCCAGGGCCTCAGGATTTGGGGTCCCACACTTCCATTTGGGCACAACCAGACCAAGGATGTGTGTGGGTGTAGACTAGTGACCAACATGGTTGAGGGTAGTTCAGGCCAGTTGGAGGCCAAGACTTATCTATCAGCTCCTGACATTCCCTTCAGAGACCCGGGAGGACCGGACGAAGCGGCTTTTTCGCCACTACACAGTGGGCTCCTATGACAGCCTCACGTCACACAGGTACATGCAGGGGCACTGGCTGGGGCATGCTGAGGGGATGTGGGTGGGATGTCCACATAAAGGAAAGCCAAGATCTGGGCCAGGGGGCCAGGTGCAAAGAGGTTAGAGGAAGGTACAGAGAGGGTGCCCTGCACTCCTCTATCCTCCACTGTCCCCATCAGTCCAGGGAAGACCCTGGGGTGGGCTGTTCCTCTGTGACAACCCTGTGGGGTTGCCTCATCCCTCCTTGCTTTCCTCGTCAGTGATTATGTCATTGATGACAAAGTGGCTGTCCTGCAGAAACGGGACCATGAAGGCTTTGGCTTTGTGCTCCGGGGGGCCAAAGGTAATGGGCAGTGGGCACTGGTGGGGCAGGACACTGCTCAGGTGTCCACCCTTCCCTTCTGTTCTCCCTCCTGGCCTCGCCCCTCCTCCTCTTGTAGTGACAGTGTCAAGGCCGCGATTTCTCCATTGTTTTTTGTTATAGGGTGTCTGACAGAGTGAGGAGATCTTTCTGGGGGGAGCGAGTGGGGGGTTTTGCAGAGACATGTCCTGGAGTACCGAGCTGGCTCTTCCTTGCCCTGCATGGTCCCCTCTTGTCGCCCTCCCCCAGCCCTGGCCACTCTGTCCCCAGAAGTCATCTGCTTCACACGCTAAACCTCTTGGTGGTGGCTATGTGGCTACCGCCCCCACCCAAACTAGGTTAGTGAAGCACTTTCTTGATTGTCACACACACCCCCTCCCCCCCTGCAGCAGAGACCCCCATCGAGGAGTTCACACCCACACCAGCCTTTCCGGCACTGCAGTACCTTGAGTCCGTGGATGTGGAGGGCGTCGCCTGGAGGGCAGGGCTGCGCACTGGAGACTTCCTCATTGAGGTGAGGCCTGTCCTGACCTACACAGCTTGCAAGGTGCTGATCCCTGAATGCTGAGAGAAGGCACCTGGGGGCATACCCACCTAGCTGCCTGTCTGTCCCAGGTGAATGGAGTGAACGTGGTGAAAGTTGGACACAAGCAAGTGGTGGCTCTGATTCGCCAAGGTGGCAACCGCCTTGTCATGAAGGTTGTGTCTGTGACAAGGAAGCCAGAAGAGGATGGGGCTCGGCGCAGAGGTGAGGGGTCAGGCTTCAGGCCTCTGCGCCCAGGCTCTCCCTCCAGCCCCTGACCCTAGACCTTTGACTTCAGGCCCACATTACTTTCCCCACCTCTGACCCCAGGCTGCTAACATCAGATTCCTGAAGCTAGACAAAATGCTCTCATACATGACTCGGGGGCTCTTTTCCATCCCTGATGTTAGACTGTCAACCCTGTCCCCTGGCCCGAGGCCTCTGACCCCTGACCCCAGGTTGCCCCTTCTCAGATCCCTGCCCCCTCCTTCCCGGCGTTCCCCCCCAGCCCCTGGCGTGGCAGAACCCTCCTTCCCTACACCGCCAGCAGCTGCCTGGAGGCCGGGGTTGCCATAGCAACTGTGAGGTTGACGCTGCCGCGCTGCTTATTGTCGGAGGGAAGGGGGAGGCGGCACCTGAGGGAAGAGGAAAAGCGTCTTCTCCCCGCGCCGACGCCGTGGCACAGCTTGGGCCCAGGAGGCTTGCCGGCCAGCACAGCCCAGGCCTGTGGCTTGGCTGACCACACCCTGGTCCCCCCACCGGGCAGTGGCCACCTGGGCCTGGGGGGACCCTGAAGCAGCAGGAGCCTGGCCTGCCAGCAGACCACTCCCAGCCCCCCCATGGGTTTGGTGCCCCCTCCCTGGGCCCTTGGAGCCTTTAGAGTGGGTGCTCAGGCCAGAGCCAGCCAGCACCGTGACCCCCTGCTGGCACACCCTTGACCATTGACTGAGGCCCTGGCTCTGGGAGGTCCTGAGGGCCCTTGGGGCCCTGACCACCTCAGCCCCCAGTACTCCCCAAACTCCTTGCGCCATGAAGAAGTTTGCGTCCAGCCGCAGCCTGAACAAGATCTTGGCTCAGTGCGACTCATCCTCGAGGGAGTACGAGGAAATCCAGGCAGTGGAGCGCAAGTGGCACCTGCACCTGGCCACACCGCGCCGCCTGCTGCTGGATAGGAGGTCCAAGGCCTCCCTCTTCTTTGCAGCCCCGCCACCCCCCAAGAGGGCCCCCAGCACCACACTGACCCTGCGTTCCAAGTCCATGACAGCTGAGCTTGAGGAACTTGGTGAGCATTGGGGTTGGCATTGGGGGATGGACAGTGGGTAGACCACCCAGGATGAGCAGGGTAGAGTGGACAGAGGCAGTGGGGAGGACAGGGGACTGAGCTGGGGCTAAAGCCAGGCACAGACTGAAGGGAAGTAGAGCAGATCAGAGGTAAAGGGATAAAGCTAGAGCTTTGGGAAATTTGGTACCTGTGGAGTAAGGTGGGTGATGGATTCAGAAAGGGTGAGGGCTGAAGGGCTGAGGTACTAGAGATAGATAGTGGGATGGCTAGATAGGTGGCTAGGGAGTGGATTCTGGTCTGCCTGTGTGTTAGCACATGGGTGAATGTGCTGCCTCTGGCTTTCCACATCTCTGCTCTGACTCTACTTTTGTGCTCCATCCAAGTGAGAAAGAGCAGTAATGAGGTGACCCAGAGTCTGCTTCCAGCTCTACCAAGTGCTGGTATCATCTTTTTGTTTATTTTATTCTCTTGATGCCTGTTCATTGGTTAAATGGGCCTACCGACCTCGCAGGGCTGTTGTAAGCACTACTGGTAGGATATTGGGACAGCTTATGAGCTATAGGAGGTGAGCAAGAGTGTGTTGGGCTTTGATGGGGCACATGGGCACAGTCCCAGTTTTTCCACTAATAGCTTAATTGTGGGCATGTGCAGATGCCCTTGACCATGTCCTGACATGTGACAGTTAATAGCCTCTTCATGGGCATGTCTCAATACATGTGACCATTATCTTCCTCGTAGGAATGTGTTAATATATGTGACCATTAACAGCCTTGTTGTGAGTATGCCCCAACCATCAACAGCATTATCATGGGCATGTTCTACTATCTGTAACAGTTGACATGTTCTTTTCTTCTTTGGCTCTAGTCATAGAAGGAACCCTGACTTTGATTCTAAGCTGAGTTCTGACCAAGTCCTGGTCACAGGAATGGCCTTGATTGTGGTTCTAGGCTGAACCCAAGCCCTGGCTTCAGCCTTGGCTCTATGCTAGTCATCGAAAAAAGCTTTACCCAGGCTCCTGGAATTATCCCTGACCTTACTTAAAATCTGAGCCTTGACCTTATCCTAACCATAGGCTGAGATGCCCATACCAAGCAGATGCTCTTGTCCCCAGTTGAATTCAGTGTGGAAAATGGCTACCAATATAGACTGGTCAGAATCTTCTTCACAATAAATATTCCAAATAAACTAACAAAACACACAGTTTAAAACAAAGGGAGAGGAATCCCATTTCTCAAAAATGAAGAGAGAGGCTGGACATGGTGGCTCATGCCTGTAATCCTAGCACTCTGGGAGGCAAGGCGGGTGGATTGCCTGAGCTCACAGGTTCAAGACCAGCCTGAGCAAGAGCGAGAAGCTGTCTCTAAAAAATAGCCTGGTGCTGTGGCGGGTGCCTGTAGTCCCAGGTAATCAGGAGGCTGAGGCAAGAGAATCACTTGAGCCCAAGAATTTGAGGTTGCTGTGAGCTATGATGCCATGGCACATCTACTCAACAAAGTGAGACTCTGTCTTAAAAAAAATAAAAAAGAAAAAAAAGAGAGAATGGAAAGCTAGGGAAGTGGAGGAGGCTGGATAAAGGCAAGAGTTTAGGGTTCTGATGCCCCCACAAATCTGAAAGGTATGGCTGTGGACCTGTGAAAAGCAAAAAGATTAGAACCAAGCCTAAGAGCTTGGAATTAGCATCAGAAGAGCTCAAAATCTTAGAATATGAAAGAGACAATAAATAAAGTGTTTAATTTATTACAGAGTTTAAGAGAACTAATGGAATGCCTAATAATGGAACAGGACAGAACAATAAGAACAACAAAAAAGAATAAGTACATTTCAAAAGGACTTACAGAATTCTTGTAGTCACTGAGATAAAAAAGAAATCCATGGCTGGGGTAGACCTGGCTGAAGAAGTAAAAAGTGATTTAGACAATAAATCTGAGGAGATTACCCAGAGTATAGAATAGAAAGATAAGATGCAAAATATCAAAGAGCCCTTAAGGCTAGTGAGAAAAATCATAGCATTTACTGAATGTGAGTCTTGGAGAGAAAGAAAAAAACTGAAGAAAAGGCAATATTTGAAGGGTAAATGGCTAAGAATTTCCCAAAGTTGAACAAAAACATGAGACTTCAATTTGAAGACATGTAAGTTCCAAGCAAGGAAATAAAGACACATCTATATCTAACGTAGTAAAACTCTAGAACACAGTGGACATAGCTAAAAAAAATCTTAAAAGCTACCAGAGAGAAAGTGTGTGCAGGTGTGTGAGATGTCTTAGAAAGGAATGATGGCTGAACAACAGACTTCTTACCAGCAATAGCAGATGGCTGCCAGTGATGGAATAGTAGCTTCAGAGTCTTGAATTAAATGCCTTTCCACCTAAAATTCTGTACCCTGTAATCCTGTTCATTCAAGATTGAGGCAGAGAAGCTAGCAGACTTCTGGTCACAGAGTCATAAGGGTCCAAGGTCAGTCACAAGGAGCTGACCTGTGACCCTGATTGAGAATTTAAACTGATTAATAAGTCAATACCGGGAGGCAGCTGGGTTTGGTTGGACACTAGGCTAAGGCTCTGGTTACTGAGTCTTTGGATTTTCCTATCAGAGGCTGTCACAGAGCCATGTTCAGCTTCATGTTCAGAAGGGCCCCTAGCACAGAGAGTTTCTGGGGCAGCTTGAGATCTCTAAAGCTGGGACCCAGAGACTCTGCCTGTGAAAGTAAAAGAACTGCCTACTGCTCTCTGGACTTTCCTATCTGCAGAAACCAATGACTAGAAGAAGCTGCTTTTCCTCTCTCCTCTGCTACAAAAAGCCTCAGGAAGGGCTGCTGGGTTGTTCCACAGACCCTTGTCCAGAGGAATTCACTCACTGCTTCAGGCCAGCATAATTTTCCAGGCTTTTTCCTGAGCAGGGTCTGGGAAAGGTGAAAGGACAACTTAGTACAGAGCTTCCGTCCAAACACCTGGGCAATGGTTCATGGCTTCTGTTAAAGTTGGACCAGGCTTTTCATATTGCTCTGTTCAGAGAAGGGCCTGGGCCCCCAGGAGCTTGGGAAGCCACCTTGCCCCAGAGGACAGCTGTTCTGACCTTCAGATCAGCCACCCCCTCCCCCGCAATAGCTGATTTGATGAAGCCACACCAGCATCAGGGTTTTCCCAGGTGCCTAAATTACCACGCCACAATCCTGTGTTTTTGCTTATTTTTTTGAGACAGAGTCTCAAGTTGTTGCCCTGGATAGAGTACAGTGGTTGGCGTGACAGCTCACAGCAACCTCAAACTCTTGGGCTTAAGAGATTTTCTTGCCTTAGCCTCCCAAGTAGCTGGGACTACAGGCGCCTGCCACAATGCCCAGCTGTTTTTTGGTTGTAATTGTCGTTGTTTGGCAGGCCCAGGCTGGATTCAAACCTGCCAGCTCCGGTGTATGTGGCCGGCGCCCTAGCCGCTTGAGCTATAGGCGGGCTCAGTGGGTAGGGCGCCAGCCCCATATACCGAGGGTGGGGGGTTCAAACCTGGCTCCGGCCAAACCACAACAGAAAAATAGCCGGGCATTGTGGCCAGCGCCTGTAGTCCCAGCTACTCTGGAGGCTGAGACAGAATTGCCTAAGCCCTGGAATTGGAGGTTGCTGTGAGCAGAGATGCTATGGCACTCTATCGAGGGTGATAAAGTGAGACTCTGTCTCTACAAAAAAAAAAAAAAAAAAAAAGATAGAAATGTGGCTGGGCACAGTGGCTTATGTCTGTAATCCCAGCAATTTGGGAGACTGAGGTGGGAAGAAAGCTTGAGGCTAGGAGTTTCAGAACAGCCTAGGCAACATAGGGAGAACCCCTCTCTAAAGAGAAAAAAAAAAAAAAATTAGCCAGATGTGGTGGCACCTGTAGTCCCAGCTACTTGGGAGGTGAGTCAGGAGGACTGTTTGAGCTGGGCAGTTGGAGGTTGCAGTGAGCTATGATTGTGCCACTGTACCTCTACCCTGCGCAACAGAGTGAGACCCTGTTTCCAAAAAAAGAAAAGAAGAGACCTGTTGGGTCATTACCAGCATAAACATATTAGTACTGCCAACAGCTGGTAGAGCCTTTTAGGATCCATAGTCTATTGAGAAAATGACCTACACACCTAGAAACAAAAGGAAGTGTGAGGTGGTAGGGAGGAGAGGTGTTTAGGATAGAGGCTCATGCCCTGGTGCTGCTTGTTGCTCAGAGGATACGGGAGGCAGGGCCCCGCAGGAAGAGGAAGGGAAGGACAGCCAGTGAGGGAATGGGTTGAGCAAAGGCTGGTGGCCAGGAAATGAAGGGGTTGGGTTTGGACCCTCTTCCTGAGAATAGGTGGTGGGAGGAAGAGGAGAGGCAGGTGCCCACTCCCTTTAGCATTAGGGACTCCTCACTGTCACCAGGTGCATATCTGCTCAGCTTGAGCCAGGGATATGTTAGGGCCAGAGCTTAGTGGAGACCCAGGCCTGGACTGTTCTGTAATTTCTAGATCTCTTTGGCTTTTGTGAAAAGAACATTAGGATAGATGCCACATTCAGTATCCCTGTGAGTGGCCTCGCGGGAGGTGTCTGTGCCAGACACACTTGCCCTGCCTTTGTTTAGAAGCTTGCTCTGCACAGAGTGCTCAAGAGTGACCACCTCCATTTTCAGTGGCATCTGAACTTGGTTTTTATGGGGTTTTGCCTTTTTTTCTGAACAAGCATTTGGCAGAACCAAGTATGATTTAGCTGTGCATGCCTCTATGTGTGTGCATGTCTATGTATGTGTGTCTGTGTGCACATACAAGTGTGTGCTCCTGGTCTGGCTGTTCCTTCCTTAAATTTCAAACCTTTACCAACCAACTCTGCATTTGACAGGTTTGCCACTCGTGGCATGGTAAAGAGGTATAGGCTGGGTGTAGATCAGAAAGGTCCTGGTTGCTGGGGGTGGTGGGGTGGGAGGGTTGGGGTGGAGAAATGATCAAGAAGAATAGGGCCAGTGCCGAGGGATGAAGCCTGCCTCTTACCCTTTTGCTCTGTTTTCTTGATTCCAAGCCTCCATTCGGAGAAGAAAAGGGGGTGAGTTATCTGTTTGCATTCCCCAGGGCCCTAGCTTTGCATGACCCCTGTCCTGGTGTGTCCCTGCTGGTGTGTGAGGTGGTCCCAGTTCAAATCAGGGTGTTCTGTAAGCCTGGGCCGCACCCTCCTATTTGGTTTCTCCCTGGGGATCTGGTAGGGTCATGAGAGAAGGACCTGGGAAGGACAGATGCAAAGTTCCCAGGGTGGGGCCTTCTGGATGTGATGGGGAGACCTAGTATGGCCCAGGGACTCAGGTGAGCTAGGGGGCTGAGAGCTACAGAGGCAGCCTGGAGGGGAAGAGCTGGGAGAGCCCCTACTGGAGGCCTGTTCATGGGGGGAGGGGGGGAGTACAAGGGCCCTTTGGTTGGAGCTTAAGAGATCAGTGCTCAACTCTGGCCTGCATTGCTTCTTTTTGCCTGCCTTCTTGGGGCCCTGTGCTTGGATTGTGGGTGCCATCCCCATGCTCATTGGTTGCAGGGCCAAGCCCAGCTCTGGCAGCCCCTTCACAGCAGGGATCTGAGTCCTATAACACTGGGTGGAAGCGTGGGGCTCCCCTGCCCAGCACCCCCACCCCCAGGCTGCTGACTTCCACCCTCCAGCCACTGTTCAGGCCCCTCTACCCAGTATCCTTTGAGGCTCCTCCCTGTATGTTCTGGATGTGCAGCCTAGTTGCTGGGACACTATGTTCAGGTGGGGACAGAATCACCAGGGCCTGAGGTGGCTTTGTGGCTCCAGGTATGTGTCTTCACTTCTTGGCCATGTGCCTGGCACCCACCACCTCTCTAGATCTGGTCCTTCCCTAGGCCAGGGACGCTTCTACGGCTCTTGGGCCCACTTGTTTCTGTTTGCACCCCTGCCCTCCTCTGCTCCCTCTGGGCCTAGCCCAGGTGAAGGGTGTCCCCAGTATCTTTTTAGGAACTAGGAACATGTGACAGTCTCCTTCAGGAATCCTGTCTTGACACCTTTGGGAGCTGACTCAGGCCATTTCTGGAATATTCTGGTTCTGTCCTCGAACTCCTTGGTGGTGCTCCCAGGGTGCAGCAGTGTGGCCTGTGCCCTTCCTCAACCCAAAGGCCTCGTCCCTGAATGAGCCCTGGTCAGGCAGCAAACCCAGCCCTGTCCTGTTGCATACCCAGGCAGACCCTGTGTGACGCTGATGGGAGTGAGAGGTTCCACCTAGCTCCTTGTTGGCTTCCTTTTATTAAAAATCTACATAATCTATTTAGGAGTGTATTTTCTTTCTTTTTTTTTAAGACAGAGTCTCACGTTGTCACCCTTGATAGAGTGCTGTGGCATCACAGCTCACAGCAACCTCAAACTCTTGGGCTTAAGTGATTCTCTTGCCTCAACCTCCCAAGTAGTTGGGATTACAGGTGCCTGCCACAGTGCCTAGCTATTTTTATTTTTTGTTGTAGTTGTCATTGTTGTTTGGCAGGCCCTGGCTGGATTCGAACCTGCCAGCTTGGGTGTATGTGGCTGGCACCCTAGTCACTGAGCTACAGGTGCTGAGTGTAGGAGTGTGTTTTCTAATTTAGGGGGAGGGGGTTATGTCACTGTCATCAGCTTGTAATCTACATACTGGTCTCTTTTTCTTTTCTTTCTTTCTTTTTTTTTTTTTTTTGAGACAGAGTCTCACTATGTCATCCTTGGTAGAATGCTGTGGTGTCACAGCTCACAGCAACCTCAAACTCTTGGGCTTAAGCGATTCTCTTGCCTCAGACTCCCAAGTAGCTGGGACTACAGGTGCCCACCATAATGCCTGGCTATTTTTATGTTGTAGTTGTCATTGTTTGGCAGGTCCAGGCTGGGTTCAAACCTGCCAGCCCCGCTGTATGTGCTGACAGTCTAGCCGCTGAGCTACAGGTGCTGAGCCTGGTCTCTCTCTTAAATGGATCTATGATCTGGGATGATTTCTCTCTCTCGGAGGCTCAGTTTTCTGAAGGGTAAAAAGAAGCAGATATAGGATCTTCATCCAGTTGTTGTGCGTTGAGAGTAGGGGTCCATGCAGCCCTGCACATTTTGGAAATCACCAAGCTCTTAACAAATGGTGGTGATGATTTCTGCTTCCAAAAGGAAACTTCACTACAAAAGCAGCAATCCAGGCCCTGTCACCTGGGGTGCTGGGAGCCTCCAGCAGGCTGTCCCATAGTGTTTTGCTGGTGAACTTCTGTGTTACTCAGGGCACAGGCTGGGCACTGGCAGCACACAGAGAACATATTGGCTGTCTTCTCTCTAGGACCCACAAGCTGTTTGGAGCGTAAGTGTGCACAGACGGGGTAGATTTGTGAAAGCATCCTCAGTGCCTACACAGCCAGTGCAGTTGCAGACCCTTCTTATGTGCTGATTCTCTTTAGAGGCATGTGAAACTTGTGCTGTTTTATGCCTGTTTTATCAGTTGAGGACACTCAGTCACAAGGAGGTTAAGTCAGGACAGTCTCAAGCTGGGCCTGCCTAGATTGGGTACAGGTAGTCTTGGGAAGTCCATTTGGTTCCCCTAAGTGGATTGCAGAGGTAGGACCAGGTGCTGTGAACAGGTTGGGGTTGGAAGGAGCAGGTGTCCAGGCTGACCATTGAGGTTTCCAACAGGGAAGCTTTGAAAGTAAAGGATGCCAGAACAAGTATGGCCAGGCATGTGGTGGGCCTGGTGTGTAGCCAGGGGACACAGTGCTGCCCTGGGCCCTATTACATGCCCCATGTGCTGGTCTTGAGTAGGCTCTGTGTTAGAGCTGAGTGGACCTCAGTGTAACCCACTGATTGCATGGGGGAGTCATTCTGTCAGAGCTCTGACAGTCCTCAGATACCACACTAGTTTAACAAAGTTTCCAAGTCACTTTGATAGTATAAAATACCACTTTTAGAGACATGAATTTCACTTTAATGAAAACAAGCAAACAGAGCTTTTCTCTTGTAATGTGGTTAAAAAAGTGCTGCTGAGGCCTGCTTGGTTCCCACTCAGGGAGGGCTGTGTTCAGGCATAGCCCCAGTTGGGTCCTCTTCATCCTCCTCCTCTGGCTCTGGCTGCTTTCTAAGGGGCTGGCAGAAGCCCTGTCAGTGAAGAGGGTGCCCCCAGTACTGCCCCCCATTTCCTCCTCTTCTCTCAGCAGCTCCCACCTTGGATAGGCCTGCTTTGGGTGGTTTTGCATCAAACTTTTTTAGGTCCCTAGTTTGGGGCAGCAAACTCTATTTTCAGAAAGTATCCCCCATCCATCTGTACATTGATTTATTCATTGTCGACTCTTATAGCCATTCAGACATGTTTCATGGACACCTTCTTGCCCATTAGGGTCTGTGCTGGAGCTGTGGTCCCTCCATGAGCAATGTCCCGTGGGGGACAGGCAAGTTATGTGCCATGTGCTCAGAACAGGGACAGGACAAGGGAAATAGAAATTCAGGAAGACTAGGCTCTAGACAGTCTGTCCCTGCCTGGTCTTTTCCCTGTGGTCAGTCAGAGTGGGGACCACAGGGTTCCCTGGAGTGAGGGGCCTCTGTCACAGCCCTAGTGTGGGCAGGCCTGGGGAGGACACAGCAATGCGGCTAGAGACAGGTCCAGGTGGCTGAGATGGGGTCTTTTTGGCTGTGCAGAGAAGCTGGATGAGATCCTGGCAGCTGCTGCAGAGCCAACGCTGAGGCCAGACATCGCGGACGCCGACTCCAGAGCTGCCACTGTCAAACAGCGGCCCACCAGTCGGAGGATCACCCCTGCTGAGATAAGTGTAAGCCAGCCACAGGCAGCTGGGAGCACCGGGACAGTCGGGTGGGGGTTCATATGTCGTGTCCCCTCTTTACTGAGGTGAGAGTCTGTCATTTGTATCCCTTCTCCAGAGGTGGGTGAAGCACTCAAAGCCTCTCTCAGGGACGCTTTGGGACAGCTCAGCCCCCAGAAAGGCCACAGTACAGCACTTGTATTCTCACTCCTGTGGCTGTGGCTTGTGCCTCTGGCCTCAGGCAGTTTCTGTGTCATGTCTAGGACCCCCATAGATAGCCCCACTGAGGTGATGACACAGTGTGTCTCTGAACCCTGCCCACTCCCCCACCTGGTACCTTCTGTGCCCTCCCCCAGCTCATACCCAGGGTCTGCTCCTACCCTGCCCAGCTACACCTACACTGTGCCACTGTCTGCCCAACCCACTGGTCCAGGCCCCAGTGGCCTGCATCCCTGCTCCTGAGGACAGGGCCTGGATCTGGTTCCTGGTCCATGTACCCCAGAACCATTGGAATGAGTGCATGGGGTGGTCTTCAGCTTAGGAGAAGGATTGGGGGCTCCAGTGCCCTGGAACCTCCATATCTCCCTTCCCTAACCCCCACAGTCACTGTTTGAGCGCCAGGGTCTCGCTGGCCCAGAGAAGCTGCCGGGCTCCTTGCGGAAGGGGATTCCACGGACCAAGTCTGTAGGTACGGCTGGGCTGTGGGGCAGAATGGGGCTGGGAGGAGTGGGGCTGGGGCTGGCTGGGTGGATTCGGGCTCAGAGGATCCTGCCTCTCCTCACCCCCAACTGGGATCTCTAATTTCTAAGCCCCACGTCTCCCTTGCCCCTGCCTCGGGATCTCATTTGCTTGTGAATGTACGTGGCTCATTCCCCCAACCTAGACATAATGTTGCTGGAAGAGATCCTTGAGATTCCACCCAGCCCTGTCCACCACTTCCTGTCCACTGCCTCCCATGCACTCCCACAGGCACCAGTGCCTTTGTCTCCAGGTTAGCTGTCTCCTGTCGTGGCTGCTCCCTCACAACCTGAGTGCATGTCAAGTTCCTCCCCTGGAACCTGCCTTCCCCACTCTCCCAGTATTGCCTTCTCTCCCTTTCATAGCCACTTTCCCCCAAAGAACTCACCTAAACTTGTTGTCTGCTGTTTCCCACCTGCTCCTACGCTTGCAGATGTGCTCTTTTTGCATCCAAAATTGAAACTGCTCTTCCCAGGGTCTCCGATGGCCTCCAGAGCATTCTTCTCAGTGTTGCACAGCCCTCCTCTTACCCACCTCAGCTGGCTTTTGGTTCCTTTGCTTCCCCCTCTGTGAAACTCTTCTCCTCAGGGTTTTAGCACAATAGTAGCTATTGGTTTTCCCCTCCTTTCTCAGGCTGCACCTGATCACCCCCACTGTCCCCACCCACTGAAGGCAGAGATTTCTCAGGCTGTATCCTTTGTCTCTTTCCCCCTGTGCCTCATCAGTCTTCAGCCACTGTCACATCCCCCACTTGCCATCCTCCTTGCCTGCCCCACTGTGTTGTACATGTCAACCCATAGACCTACTCACTGGTCTGTCCATCATATGCAGAGAGCCACCACAGCCCCACCTGTCACACACTAGAGTAAACTCTGCTCAGCCCTTACTGTGAGTTTTCTAACAGTAACCACACTGAGGTGGCACCATTAGTCCCCCTATTTCATAGAAGGTGAATCAAGGAGAGGTAAGATGACCTGCCCAAGGTCACACAGCTGCCCTGCCTGTCATCTTCTGTTCACCCTTTAGTCAACCAGCTGCCCAAACTGATCCCTCACCTACCCCAGGACCCTGCCAACTGGTGTTCACATTAGATTGATCCCAGGCTGGATCTTGGGCTCAGTTGGAGGAGGTGACATGTCTGCAGACAGCTCAGCAGTTACATGGTGGGTGTCAGGGGACATGTACACGTGGAGCTGATGAAGAAGCAGCTCCAACCACACCTGGGTGTCACAGAGACCTGGGGTGGGGGTGTGTATGCCTAGATGTGCAAGATAAGTGGCAGTTTCTGGGGGCCATGGGGTGAATTGCTGATAGGCCAGTGTGTAAAAGGCACCCAGGTATGTGGCCTGGTCCTTTAGGGACTGCCAGGAATCATTTCTGTAGGTGGGAGGGAAGAAGGCTGGTAAGACCACATCTACTTTGGGACCAAGAGGTACTCCTCCCTAACCTAAGTCTTAGTTGTCGTCCATGGTTCTTTTCTATCCTCTGCTCCACCTGACAGATTAGAGATGGCCCACTTCCTCACATGCATTGTAGCCCTAACCATCATTTTGCACCTGGATGGCTTCGTTCTCATGACATCCTGCCTGGCTCTGCTCCTGGTCTATCCCTCTGGCTAAGGGAGGCTTTCTGCAAGGCAGTTACCACCCAAATTCCCCCAGTGTGACCCTCTGTAGGCTCCTTATTTTCTTAGTGAACTGGGGACCAACCTTAGCCCTCTCCTGCTTCATCCGGGGACATCTGTCCTCACCTTCCTCTGACCTAGGTCTTCTGGCACTCGCTGCTCCCCACCAGCCCTCACTCTGCCTGGATGGCCTGTCCCTCAGCCCTGCCCACTTCCAGGACTGACTGCTTCAGGTCCAGATCTACGCACCTGCCCTGCAGGCCTTGAGCCACTCGGTAGGGACTGCCAGCCCTTCCCCACTGGTTCTTCCTGTGCCCTTCTGTGATCAGGTGATTAGTAAGCTGACAGGTGCTCAGCTTTCATTTCCTTTTGGCCTGGTGTGCCTCCAGGTGCCAATATGAGCATTGGCTGAGTTGTCAGACTCCTTAGGCTCCTACCCTAAATTCTGACTGTGTGGTTCTGGGCACAATGCAACCCCTGAAACCTCAGATCCAACCTTTTTAATCTATAAACATGGAGACTACCTAGTACTTACCTCTAAGGACCAGTCTGAAGCTCATGCGTAAGCTGAGCTCATGCGTAAACTGTACTTATGGGCTATAAGCACTGGGCTCGGCATGTGGGGAATGCTTAGTGATTGCTATGTTATAACTAGACGTAGATCCTGCATCTAGAAGCTGGTATAGCTAGCTCAAGAAATGCTCTTGCTCAAGAGCAAGGAAGTGCTCAAGAAATGTGCTCTGCTGTTATTTGAACAAAGAGGGTCTGCATTGGCTCCAGTGGGTTCTGCCCCTAGTGCAGATGATATTAGAACAGATTACCCATTCCATGCTGAGGCAAGTGACTTTTCTTTACCCTAAGCCAGAACTTGTCATGCCATTAGCATTAAATTTACCCTTTTCCATCTTTACACGTCACTCCCGCCTTCTGCATCCTTAAGGTGTGCTCTGCACAGCTCTGTCTAATGCACGGGCTTGTAGGTGTTTAGTGCGTGTTCATACACTATGCAAGAACTGCAGCAGGAAGAGACCCAGGATGAACTGGGCACAGATTGTGTCCAGACCTAAAAATAATGATGGTGATGACTGTGGCCACCTTCCCAGGATGCTGCCACCTGTTCAGCCTTATAGTGTGAACTTTAAATGGTTCCATGACGTCAGAAGGCAGTCCACCTGGGATGAGGAAACAGAAGTTCCAAGAGGTTAAGGAATGTCAGTACCTGGAGTTCAAGCATAAATCTATATATAAAAGCCTATCCTTGCTATCCCTGGTGCTATAGAGCTGTTGTGCCCAGCATGGTGCAGACAGTGTAATCTTAGAGGCCTCATCAGTACTGTGGTGCCTGAAGGAGGATGTGATCAGGAATGGTCTGTATCACAGCAAGTTCATAAAAATATTGGGCAAGGCTTGAGTGAGAGCACCACCAGAGACCACTGTGTGTCAACATGGAGCCATTCATCCACTCCCTTGGGCATGGGCCATCTAGCACCTACAGTCTGACTGAACACACCTGAAGCACAGGTGCCCACGAGGGTACTTGGAAGTTCTGTCAGAATCTGGCTGGACAGCAGGACGATGAGGACCCTGACCACTCCAGCCCTTGTGCAGGATTCTAATGACGTCCAAGTGAAGAAGGTGGAGTAGGGTTCATTTTAAGCCTGTGTTGCTCACGAGAGAACTGAAGCTTAGAGAGGCTCAGGGCTTGGCCTAGGGGTCACATAGCCATTAGTGGGGAAGGCTGAAACCTGTGTTATGTGCTTAGCCTGCAGTTCCATTGTAGTCCATCCATCCATCCATCCTTCCACTCACTCACCCAACCTTATGGAATTTCAGCCACTGTGGTGACATCACCCACCCATGTAGTTCTAGGGGAGGAACTTCTTAGGGTTTCTTCCACAGGGCATCTCCTGATTTGGGTGTCAGAGCTCTCTGATAAGGTGCCTGGTTCCATCCCCCCTTGCATCCCTCCTAGTTCTGACTGTCTTCCCTTCCCCTCTCTGGTTGTCCCCAGGGCCCCCCACTGATACCTACTTGTTTCATTGCTGGTTTTTCTGAGATGGCCTTTTTCAGTCTTCACTGGGAAGTCCTATACTTGTCTAGGGTAGGGGGCTGGCCCTACCCTCTGAGGATGTCTTCTCAGGGCCTGCTGCATATCCCTGGGCTTGGGCAGGTCTTGGCCCCACTCAGGTAGTCAGAATATAGGTCCTTCACTGCTGGGGCCTCTTTCACCCAGTAGCTAACCGGTA
>CAUYPK010151893.1:0-31679 GCA_963574355.1 Loris lydekkerianus
TATGAATGGAGTCTAAAGCCTGCAGACACTCTCTCATTCCGTTCTGAGCAGACTGGCTTACACTGTACAAAAGTGTTTTAAAGGACTTTGAGTTTCTCTCTAACTATGATTACTTAAAATATTAAATTAATATTCATAGTATTATCTTTGTGATTTATCATGAATCTATATCACCAATTTACTTACTGTGAAAAAAAAAACCCATAGGCATGGCATACTGTGAGAAGAATGCTATGGTGAGCAGCTCTGTAATTAAAACTGAACAGATGTTTCTGTATTCATGGAGTTTATAATTTGGTTCTCAGAATTGGTCCAGATGCAAAAGCACTGTTATCAATGAAAAGTTAACTTTTGTGGCTTCTTTTAAATATGTTAAGAAGTTAGCTTTTGTAGCTTCTTTTGAATCAAAAAAAAAATGCTGATTTAGTTGATTTTTAGGAAAGCATATCTTTCTAATTTTTAGTTATCATTTGAATACTATAATTTAGAAGTTAGTAAATTTTTGCTTTTTTTTTTTTTTCAGTTAAGATAATCAGCCAGAGGGGTTCGTGATCTTTTGATTTTAAAAATTTGAGAGGAGGAAAAAAAATTGAGAGGAGCTTCTTCTCACTGGAGCTCAATAATGTCATTAATAGGGCGGCATCTGTGGCTCAGTGAGTAGGGTGCTGGCCCCATATACCAAGGGTGGCGGGTTCAAACCGGGCCCCGGCCAAACTGCAACAAAAAAATAGCCAGGCGTTGTGGCAGGGGCCTCTAGTCCCAGCTACTCGGGAGGCTGATGCAAGAGAATTGCTGAAGCCCAGGAGCTGGAGGTTGCTGTGAGCTGTGATGCCACAGCACTCTACCGAGGGTGACAAAGTAAGACTCTGTCTCTAAAAAAATTTTTTTTTAAATAATAATTTCATTAATAAAGAATGTTTGTTTTATAAATATTGATAAAAATTTTTTAATGTCTTTTGGTTCATGTATTTTATCTTTAGTACAATATTTGTAAAAATTTTTCAGCACTCATAGTTCCAATTCCATTCAACAAATATTTATTATCTTCTATATACAAATTATTCATTGTGTTAAACTTATTTTTATTACAACATTCTAGAAATGAAACCTTATTTTTTACTTAGTCTACAAAGGAAATACAGCAGTTGTTCTCATTTTAATAAATGCTAAAATCTTTACGAAGTTTTTCTTTGTGCACTAAATGATTTTGGGCTCATACCTGGCAACTCTGATGAGTGTATAATGAAACGATATTTTGGCAACAGGCCTGACACCGTGTTTGCTGAGCTTCTGTTGTGTGCCCAGTGCTGTGCTGTCCTCTACACTACTTGGCCATGGCAGCCATGCTATTTTCTTCACAGAATTAAAAGTGGAGGATATTTGGATTTCTGTAGAGTTCAGTTACTTTATAATTGTACCGGAGGTTATAAGAAGCAATACAATAAATTAGGGGAAGGGGTTTAGCTACTGTTTTCTTAAGGTTGTGAAACAAGCTGATAAAAGGTAGACAGTTCACAGCTGGGGAGTGGGACGAAGTACCATATGTCCTAAGAACAATTAGGCCTGGCAGGTGTTCCTAAAGGCTTCCTGGTTCAGCCTCCTGGGCCAGCTGAGCTGAAGCTTTATGACGTGTTCTCTGGGCTCTGAATGCTTGGACTTTTTGTCATTTTATCATGTCTGGATGAAGGTATTTTTCTGTAGTCTTCAGTCCTTCCAGTTAATTCTGTCTCTCACTTATTTTCTAGCACTTTCTGGAGAGAATAATCTCTTTTAGTGAATTTTGCCTTGAATTTAGCATATCTATAGAGTTGTGCTGGTGTTCTTTCTCCTTTATCACTCCTCTGTCTTAAAAAAATACTGCTTTATGGCGGTGCCCATAGATCAGTGGGTAGGGTGCCGGCCACATACACTGAGGCTGGCGGGTTCAAACCCGACCCCTGCCAGCTAAAACAACAACAACTACAACAAAATAGCCGGGTGTTGTGGTGGGCGCCTGTAGTCCCAGCTACTTGGGAGGCTGAGGCAAGAGAATCACTTAAGCCCAAGAATTTGAGGTTGCTGTGAGCTGTGATTTTACAGCACTCTACTCAGGGCGACAGCTTGAGGCTCTGTCTCAAAAAAAAAAAAAAGAAAAGAAAGAAAGAAAGAAATGAAACTTGCAGGGGTCCTCAAACTTTTTAAACAAGAGGCCAGTTCACTGTCCCTCAGACTGTTGGAGGGCCGGACTATAGTTTAAAAAAAAGAAAACTATGAACAAATTCCTATGTACACTGCACATATCTTATTTTGAAGTTAAAAAAAAAAAAAAAAAAGGGAACAAACACAATCCCACTGCCGCATGTGGCCCACGGGCGTAGTTTGAGGACCCCTGGAAAGGATTGGAATGTTGTAAGCTGAGGTAAGAAAGTCTGCTAATCAGAGAGGAGCAGCCAGACCTATATGCCCAGACTCAAGGATCTGTTAAGTACATTGAGGACATTTAAGCTTTGTCTTGTACAGCCTTCAGACTATTAATGAGTTATAGAGGACATCCCCAAGAAGGGAGGGGGCATGACGAGGCATGTTTGACCTTCCCTTCTTATAACCAGCACTCAGCTTTAGGATATTTCTGGGGTCCCTTTGGCCAAGAGGGTGTCCATTCAGTCAGCTGCAGGGCTTAAGATTTTATTTAGTTCACAGGGGGAGGTGGGCAGATAATCAAGAGAGACAGCCAGATTGGGTTGGTTTTTTTTGTTGTTGTTTGTTTGTTTGTTTGTTTTTCAGTTTGGGGGGGTTTTTTTGGCTGGAGCCGGGTCTGAACCCGCCACCTCCTGTGTATGGGGCTGGCTCCCTACTCCTTTGAGCCACAGGCGCCGCCTGACAGCCAGATATTTTTGAGGCAGGTGGGAAAGTCCTAATTTGTTAATTGGATTATTTAACTGTGCTATTACTATGTTATTGGCTATTGATATCGGATATATCTAAATATTTAATTCAGGAGAACTATGAGACATTCTTCATTTGCTTTTTAAGTGAGGGCAGCCTTTCTAGTCTACCAAAACGCCCACGTTGGGAAGAGACCCGGTGATGTTCAGAGCTCATCCACCCCAACCCCCCGCCTCCCGCATGCTTTTGACACTTAGCGGGATCTTATCAATTCCTCTCTCACAGGTATCTCTCCTTCCCTAGTTGTCTCTTTCTCCTTTTCCCCAACCTGAGCGAGCTGTGTTCTCTTTGTGTCCCGCTGTCCTGGAGGGACCCAGGGGAAGGCGGTGCGTTGCCGCCATCTGGTGGACAGTGTGCGCACTGCACACGGGAAGCCGCGCGGACGGGCGGGGTCTCTGGAGGTTCTGACACGGCAGAAATTGACCGCGCAGCAGTTGCCATCTTGACACGTGCCCTGTCCTAGGGACGTTTAATTCAACTGACATCACAGATCCCCTCGGCTAGGGCTGGGTCATGTAATGTAGGATCTTAAATTGTATTTTAACGTATATACTGGCAACAGATAATTGAGACAGGCCTCTGATTTTGTCAAGTTCTTATCCATTCAGTTATTTTTGTCAAGGGCTTTAACACTTTAGTATTCAACTAATACGTAATTTTAACTTATAAAAATATTTGAAGATTGTATGGAATACAAGTGCCTATCATAGTATCTTAGTAATTTATATCATATTAGAAATATTGTAACATTTCTGGTTGTATTGCTGTAGCCAATATAGGCTGTACATCCTATGTTTACTCTGAAATGTAACATTCCAAGAAGAATGGAGTGGTATTGCTTAATTCACTTAGTTGTGTTTTTTTTTATTTTTGAGACAAGTCTTGCTTAGTCACCTGGGCTAGAGTACAGTGAGGTCATCATAGCTCCAACACTTGGGCTCAAGTAATCCTCCTGCCTCAGATTCCAAGTAGCTGGGACTACAGAAGGCACCAAAACCCTGGGCTAAATATTCTATTAATTTTCAGAGATGGGGTCTTCATGTTGCTCATGCTGGTCTTGAATTTCTTATTTGAAGTGTTTCTTCCCTCCTGCCTGGGCCTCCCAAAGTTCTAGGATCACAAATGTGAGCCACCATGTCTGGCCAATCTTTTTTTTTTTTTTTTTTTTTTTTTTTTTTAATTTTAGAGACAGGGTCTCACTCTGTTGCCTAAGGTGGATTGCAGCTCAAGTGATCCTCAACCTCAGCCTCCCAAGTAGCTGGGACTGCACGCACAAGCCACCACACCTGGATAATTTGTTTTTTCTTCTGTAGAGACACCTCTTCCCCTTCTATTAAATTTTCCTTCCCAAATAAAATAGTAACACAGTGACTTCTAATCCTCTTTCTTTAGCCCATCTTCTTCCTGTGTGGACAATTATTGCACTTGTTCTCATCCCTCCCTAGGTTTCAAAGCGGGGCTCTGTTTTTGTTTTTATTGTTGTTATTAATGCAAATGACACCGTCCTGTCTCTAGGATCTGATGCTTCAGCTCTGTTGTGAAGTTAGAAAATCTGTATATTTTGGGGAAAAAAAAAAAAAAATTTAAGAAAGAAAGAAAATCTGTATGTTTTAAAAATTCTGCCAGGGGATTTGGATTCACAGCCATGGCAGAAAACCACTCTTGGAAACTACTATTTAGAAATACAAATAAATTCATTTATGATTCAAGAAGGGTATACTATTGAGTCCAGTGTCAGATTTTTAATTTCCATTGGATATTTATACAGATTGTCACCAGGTGGTACAAGTGCCTGTTGCTTTTCTCCATCTGTATTGAAGACACAAGGAAGTTTGCATTGAGAAATGTCTCCCCCACTCATCCCCCCACCCACCGGAGTAATCAGAGTAGTGATCTTCAGACTTCAGATTGAACACGTTTGTAAGAGCCTGGGGTGTGGGTACTGACTGTTGGCTTCTGACCCCGTGAAAAGCCAAGATGTACGTAATGAAAGCGTGTGCTGCTAAACAGATGCTTTTCATTGCACGTTATCTCGCTTTAATCTGCTACAACTCAGGGAACCACATGGGAGTCTCATTTTTCAGAGAAGGACACTGGTGCTTGAAACAATCAAGTCCCATGTCCCAGGTCAGGCACACAGTGAATGGAGAGCTGGACTGCAGCCCAGGTGTGGCTCTGGGGTTGCTCTAACGTGAGAGCAGGCGCCCAACCTGCAGGACTCCTCACATCTGAAGTATGTGCTTCATCAAACTAGAGGGACAGGAGCAGTAAACTAGCCCCTTGGAGTTAGTTAGCGAGTGAAAAATAAATACTAAATTTTAAAAGGGGGCAGCACCTGTGGTTCAGTGGGTAGGACGCCAGCCCCATATACTGAGGGTGGCAGGTTTGAACCCAGCCCCAGCCAAACTGCAACAAAAAATAGCCGGGCGTTGTGGTGGGCACCTGTAGTCCCAGCTACTTGGGAGGCTAAGGCAAGAGAATCACCTAAACCCAGGAGTAAGGAGGTTGCTGTGAGCTGTGACATCACAGCACTCTAACGAGGGCGATAAAGTGAGACTCTGCCTCTAAAAAAAAATTAAAAATAAAATAAAAAATAAAAAGAAGAAGATTATTGGGCAGCGCCTATGGCTCAGTCAGTAGGGCACCAGCCCCATATACTGAGGGTAGCGGGTTCAAACCCTGCCCCAGCCAAACTGCAACAAAAAATAGCTGGGCGTTGTGGTGGGTGCCTATAGTCTCAGCTCCTTGGGAGGCTGAGGCAAGATAATTGCCTAAGCCCAAGAGTTTGAGGTTGCTGTGAGCTGTGATGCCACAGCACTCTACTGAGTGAAACTGTCTGAAAATAAAAAAAAAAATTTTCTCTGAGACAGAGCCTCAAGTTATCACCCTGAGTGCTGTCTACTGAGTGAGACTATCTGAAAAAAAAAAAAAAAAAAAAAAAAAAATTTTTTTCTGAGACAGATTCTCAAGCCATCACCCTGGGTAGAGTGCCATGGCATCACAGCTCACAGTAATCTCCAACTCCTGGGCTCAAGCAATTCTCCTGCCTCTGCTTCCCAAGTAGCTGGGACTACAGGCGGCCACCACAACACTGGGCTATTTTTTGGTTGCAGCCATCATTGTTGTTTGGCTGGCCAGGGCTGGATTCGAACCCACCAGCTCAGGTGTATGTGGCTGGTACCTTAGCCACTTGAGCCACAGGCACCAAGCCTGGAAAAAAACATTGTTTTAAATAAGATTCACAATAGCTAAGATGTGGATCAAGTCTGTTGACACCGGAATAAACAGTGTGGCACGACTGCACAACTTCACTTAGTGGTGAAAAGGAAGGAAATTCCAACAGAAGCCACAACCTGAGGAGCCTTGAGGATGCTGTGCTAAGTGGTATAAGCCAGTCAGAAAAAGAGAAAAAGGCAAATACTGCATGATTCCATTTATGAGGTGCTCGGAATAGCCAAATACACAGAAACAGAAATTAGAGTGGTGGTTGCCAGGAGCTGGAGAGGGTGCAGAGTTTCTGTTGGGGACAATAAAACTTCCGGAAATCGACTGTGCCTCAGCCTACAGGTAGCTGGGACTATAGGTGCCTGCCACAATGCCCAGCTATTTTTTGTTGCAGTTGTCATTGTTGGTTAGCTGGCCTGGGCCAGGTTCGATCCTGCCAACTTCAGTGTATGTGGCTGGCACCATAACCACTGTGCTACAGGCACTGAGTCTCTCGTAGATTTTTCTTTCAATTAATAGCTGCAGTAGCATGTTGCTGTAGGATCTTAACTTCCAAGCCCATGGCACAGAGATCTCCAAGCCAACTGCACAGCAGAATCCCCTACGGACCTGACACTCAGAGCAGTAGACATCCACTATTTTGATCCCCAGGGCCTGGGGGCGGGGGGGAGCCTGGCTCTCTTCCATCACACAGACTGGTTGAAGCACATGAGTCCTGCCAGCTAAGGCCCCCAGCCCAGCCCCATCGTGGGAGCTAGCAGTCTGTCCCTCTCAAGGACCATCACCACCTTCATCAGAGCTGTCTGGGCAGCTTGTTTCGCTCTCTGGGGTCCACATCAGACCTACAGAACTAGAATCCCAGCAAGTGGTTCCTCCGCCTGCCCCTGAGCACTTGTGTTTCTCAGAGCCAGCTGCCAGTGGGGTGTGCAGGTCGCTGGGCCTCCACTCTCAGTTCTTTCCACCTGCTGCGGCTCACGGATTCCAGTGTGGCCCACATGAATCCACCATTTAAACACTCTTATTGAGCAGAACATAAACTTAACCAAAATGGAATACAACTGCCCTCCTGATAAATTTTATTCTTTTAAAAATTATAATGAAATACCAAATGCAGTTTCCCATTATGCAGTTTAAGTTATTTTCTTTGAGGACATTGGGCAGCTTTACTAAGCAATTTTAAGTTATTTTGTAAGAAAGAGCAGCCTTACTTGAATATTAC
This sequence comes from Loris lydekkerianus, assembly GCA_963574355.1. Lineage (NCBI taxonomy): Eukaryota > Metazoa > Chordata > Mammalia > Primates > Lorisidae > Loris > Loris lydekkerianus. The sequence continues at coordinate 7,370 of CAUYPK010151893.1, forward strand.
ATACAGCTGTAGTGTGAGTGCACCATTGACAGACTTAATTTAATTCACGTTTTGGATTATTATGTACAACTCTTTTAGTATGATATAGGACATGGCTGAAATAGTGTTTTGTTTTCTTAAATAACATATATCCAAAGACAGACTCTTCATTAAAACCTAAGCACTGATCAGTACTTGAAGGATGGTACAGGGCTCACTGTCAGGGCTCACAACTCGGTGAGCAGCAGGCCCCACCCTCAGAGCCCCCACCCAGCTCTTGCACACAGTGGCCCTGCCTCTGAACAGTGGAAGGGCCTGTCAGCTGCGCACCTCTGCAAACACTGTTTCCTGCCTGACCTTACTTCTCACAAATCTGCAGAAAGGTTTGGTTTCCTTGTGCCTCTGTAAATAAAGAAAATGCTTTCTCATGAAGCTGTTCCAGTAACTGAGTGTTCTTTATCATCTGCTACAAAAATCCCCATCTGTGCTCCCAGATTCTTCAGAAAGAGGATCATAACCATGTCATCCTAACAGTGATGCTGCAGAGAAAGGGAAACAGCTCCTTCCATTCGTGGCTCCCAGGCCCACTCCCATGCCCCCTCTTCACGCCCCAGGCAGCCTGGTGTAACAGGGAACAGCCGGTTCCAGCTGCAAGACCAGGACCAACCTCAAAAGAGGAAAATGTGGCTGCCCCAAAGGATACTGAGCCAAGCAGCAGGTGCCTCACACTTTGACTTTCAGTCTGAGTTACATAGTTTCTGGGCTTCCCCGCAGTTTCCTCCTCCCAGCCCTGAACTGTTTACAGTGACTCTTACCTACAAGGCATCCACGCGATGGCATTTCCTGTTTGGAAGATGTAGATGGCTGTGTCCAAGTTTTTCCATTTTCATAGGGGACAGATTCAGCCTATCTGACAATCACGAGCTGTGGGTGGCCTTGGTGACACTGTCAGCAGGCCCACCCACTCTATAACATCTTCTGATGAATAACAGCCCTTCCTTTTCCTTCCCCACCTGTCATCTGGTAATGACAGTAAGCATGGCAAAAGCACACATACTCCTTCCAGAAATCCAGGGACTCGTTTTGGGAAATACTTTCATAAATAAAGCCTTTTGAGAAATTGCTACTTCTTTCTTGAACTTACCTAATTTTTTTCAGAGGTTCTTTAAATCTGCATTCCCCCCCCAAAATGGTCCAGTTTAATTACCCATCCTTCCTTGCTCCTTTCTCATTAGTCACACAAATGTTCTTTAAATGACACAGCTGCCTACAGTATAATTACATCTCAAGTGTGTTTTTAGAAATTATTTATTGCAAACATTTACAATTTCCACTTTAAATGCAAAATAGCTGGTTAAAAGAAAAAACATTGTAAAACATACCACATTGACACCTTGCCCTGTTTACAGACATCAGCCTTTGGTATTTGCCTTCAGGTAATTAGGTAAAAAAAAAAAAAAAAAAAACTTAAAACTATCATTTCTCCTCAAGCAAACAGAACAGAGTTGAGGTATTCTATTTAACAGGCACGATTTCCATCCAGTAGGGGCTATCCATTAACAGACTTGCTACATGCTGTTCCAACCCTTTCCTTCTAAAGTAGCTCTTAGAAAACTGTTCCTTAATAATCACTAAGGTTGCCATGGAGACCCCTGGTGCTGGCACCCACCACACTGAGGACAGGAGGCTGGAAGGACCTTTAGGGGACACTCAAGAGCATGTGGTCCAGGTGGCCTGGTTGGCCTGCCCATCCCCCAGCAGCCTGCTGCCAATAGCTACATAGAATGCTGGGCATGGGGCTCAGGTCCCAGTGGACCATGGGATAACCCCGTGTCTCCAAATTAAGACAATTTCTCATCAACTCCACCTGGAGCTGGGCGTTAGCACCCTCCCTAGCTGGGTCAGCCTTAAGGCCCTGCAGTGAGATGACACAGCTCAGCTGTGCAGAGCTTTCTTGAACATTCTCCAGAAAACCCACAAACCACACGCACACCCAGCCTGCCCCACTGGGCCCTTTTCTCCACCAAGTGGACTCCCCGCCTAGCTCCAAGGGCAGGCGCTGCACTGTTTCATCGTGACCAGTTTCCTTTCTCCCAGGGCAGCAGGGACCTGCCGGGGACTCGGGGTTGAGCTCAGAGTCTGGTGAACAAAGCACCAGGGCAAGTTCTCCTCAGAGCAAAGAGGTCTCAGGTTTACCAAAGGCCTCACAGATATATCTTTGAAAATATTTCATTAATGCTTCAAGAATTAATGAGATCACTTTAATTTTTAGACCTTCAACCAGCCTATTTTTTTGCTTTTCCTACCCAAAAAGTTGTCATGCTTACTCTAAATTGTCTCAGTGCCGACATTTCACATCTGGCTGCGTGGCGGACAGTGGCAGGTGAGAGGTGAGCCGCAGCTCTACTAAGTGTGCAAGGCAGCAGGTGCACTGCAGAGACAGGTAAGATGGGCCTGTGGGTCAGACTCATGTCCAGTCACCACGGAGAAAACTCAGGCCATAGATCTGTGTTGCACTGAGTGAGGCCTGCGGGACACAGACACCTCCTTCACTGGTACTAGCTTATGAAAAATGAAGGAAAAAAACCTTCTTCAATAAAAAAAAAAAAGCAGTTCCGTTACAATAATAATGAAAGCAATAACAATTTGGAGATCAAAGCTGCCTCGCTCTGAGCGATAATGATATCTGGATTTCACATCTTCCACTAGCAGGGCTCTGCTCAGCTTTGGTAGTACTAGATGTGGGTAAAACAGTAAAGAATTTAAGAACCGTGGGCACAGAATCACCTTTTCTTGTGCAGATTCTCATTTTTAATATTTCCCTTTAACAGCATTTTTGCTGTTTAAGTCCCAGAAACTTTATAGAGAAAAAAAAAAAAACCACCACACCATAAACACCTGGCTTTTGTCAACTTCAGATAAGCTGCTTGAGGCAACAACAGGATCTAAAACGTCAGAAGCCCCCAAAGAAAATCACTACATGCTTAAGATATCAATAGCTTGAACCCAGCAAACAGCAAATAAAACAGTCATTTTCATCCTTTTGTACCTGTCTGGGGTGGTGGTGGTGGTTTTTCTAAGAGGGCAGACTACTAGAAAAGCTCTGTGGTCTAGTAAAATTGGAGTCCGTGACTACATGACTGAAATCAATCACAGTGCCACACAGGGATACCCCAGGACTGGAGAGCAACTGTCTGGGTAACCACTAATCACTATTTTTTCGAACCCTGGACAGAAAAGTCAGCTGAAGTGTTAGTCACAATGTCCGGACTACACATTTAGTTGGTGTTTCGTTTCCAGCTAAGCTGAATCAACCTCTAGGAAAACAAAAAGAGGAAGGCATTGAGGCTAGGAATTTTTAAATGAACCTCCACTTTGATAGCAGAGACCTCATGGGGTGGGGAATTTCTAGGACCCTGCCTGGTAATCGTGGGAGGCTGCTCCCCTGTGTAATGAGAGGGAGTGAGACGCACTTTCCTGCTTAACTGCTGGGGTTATGAAGTCACAAGCTGCTTTCCCCGGAGTGGAGAAGAGGTAGGCTATTTTTCCACTTTTTAAAACAAAAACAAAACACAGAATGAAATCAGAATCTCTTCTCTCGTAGGGAAAAATATTTTTTCTCCTCCTCCTTTTTTCATTTCACTCAGTTTTGGGCTAGATGAAGTGACTATCCTCCCGTCCTCCCCCCACCCCCAAATTATTTATACACTGACACCCAGTGATTACTGGATCTTCCACACTCAGCAGAGGAAATAGTCAGCAATTTTTTAAAAACCAAATTAAAAAACATTCTTGCTGGGTTCTTTTCTCTTTTCACATGATCATTATCTTCCCTCAATTGAAAAAATAAAGCTAGAATAAAACAGTTTTGGTCTCAACCCTAGCAGAAGCCTGCTCTATTGCCTGCTTTCCATTGGTGGGGGCAGAGAACCTTTCAGAAGCTGTGGCGCCCTCAGCTCCCCCACCCCAGGAGACCACGGAGACCCTGTCCTCCACTACCCTCCTTCATCTCCGCTTCTCCCTCCAGAATTCCTGAGATCTAAAGCCAATGCAGTGGCTTCTGTATTCGGCAAATGCCTAGGATTATCATTCACATTTAGCAAAATGCTAATGAGAGACTAATTATAATTCCACTTAAAACCATCTCGTCCTGAGATACTGTGTTATTCCCCCACCCACACCCACCCATTTTCAAGTGTGGGGAAGAAAGGCAGGAGAGCCTTCTTCCCTCAGCCTCTGTGGTTTAAGTATAAGCCATCCTGAAGCCTAGAAAAATGCACCTGCGAAGGGCACTGGGGTTCCAAGAGTTTGAGGTGGGAGAGAAACAGGCTTAGGGGCCAGGAGCCAGGTGCTGGGGGATCATTGGCTAGACACACATCCCGCCTGCCTAAGGCTGCAGCACAAGGAGTGGCCGGCGAGGTGGTGGCCAGCAGCTTCTCACACAGCGGCTTCCCCAGGCTGTGCCCCCTGGGCGTCCAGCAGAGTCTTGACATGGCCCGTGTTTGCTCCAGCGCCGTTAAGCAGGGCATTTGAGAAGGAAGCTTTGAAAATTCAACCACCTTTTCCTTCTGAACAGATGGAGCAAACTCATTTTTCATCCAGAGTGGAAGGGTGCGAAGCTATTCTGTAATAGTGAAGCCAGAGGCCCCATGCCCCTGAGGCTGGCATGGCAGTCAGGAGCGCCTTTCACTGGGCTGTGCTCCATCACCCTGGCGGTCAGCAACCCTAGCACCCAGTCTGCCAGCTATCTGGGGAAGAAGTAGTCTTGATTGCTGATGTCATAAGTGCTCCGGGGCTCCCTGGCATCTGGCTGGCTATGGTTCAGGGTATTGTCAGACCCAAGGCTGCTGGGGGACACCGGCGGGGAGATGAGAGGAACAAGCACAGGGGTGGGTGTGGGCCTCTCGGGGACCAGCTGCCCCAAGGCATATGGTGGGTGCACGTTGGTCTTGCTGTCTTTCAGAGTCTGCAGCTGCCATGTCTTCTTGAACCTTCACACAAACACACAAAGACAAACCACACAGATGTTTGGTTCCCCGTGATGAACCCACAGTGAACAACACCAACAGCTGGCTGCCTGGTGCCTAACTATCCCATCAGCTGGTCTTATTATTATTATTTTTTCTTTATTGCCAGGGATTTCACAATACTCTGAAGCATTGGTGAATTTCAAAAAACACCCCCAGAAAATAAGTGTATATGGTCCAGTTCACAAGTGGGGAAACTGAGGCATGCACGGCCATGAGTGTCCCTTCATAGCACCAAAAACTCACTTGACTGTCCTTTAATTTGTCCTGTTGTAAAGAATGCCCACTAGGTTCACATCATCTATCCCAAATCCATTTACCTCAAAAAGAAGAAAAGGCAAGTATTCTTTCAGTCAGTGGGGAAGGAAAATGGGCCTCTCAGCAAATTTAAGGCTGGCAGGAGGCAGATAATTTGCAACTGCCATTTAATAGCAGAAACAGGGAGCAGGGCTCTTCAACCGCCCTCCTCTGCTGCTGTCCACCCACTCTCCCTCCGCCTCCATGTCTGCTCCCACCCTGACAGGTTCTCTTAGCCTCAACCGTGGGCACTGCCAGGCACAGGCGGGCTTGCCTGACAGGAAAGCAGAGCTGCACAGGAAGGAGATAGGATCTCTCTGACCGCAGCTCACTCACAGAGCTCTACTCAGGGCCCAAAGCCAGGGCTTGGGAACCAAGAAGTCACTTGACAGTTTAGAGAAGATGAGAGGGCAATACAGGCCTTCAGAGGCACCCATCCCCTTCCTGGAAGACTCTTCTTCCCTGCAGGGCAGCCAGCCCCACTTCTCCCCTCTCCCCTCCTCCCCACTTGGTGGCTGATTTGGGGATTTTTCTTGTGTTCCTTTTCATATTGACAAGCTATTCCTGTCCTTCTTATGATAAATAATTAATAATTGGCTCCAAATCTGCCATTGGATTTTAGCCTGGTATTAAAATGGAATAACATTCAGATGTATCCTTGGGTCATAAAAAAATGGAACAAACAAATCCATAGAATGTAACTATGAGATTCACCATCCAGACAGTAGATAAGAAGTGATCCCCACAAGGTGCTCCTCCCCTGTGAGAGGACTGAGACCAGGGTCGCTGTATTCAGATTTCAGAATACTCAGACCCTCTGACCTGGGAATCCCGCTTGTGGGAATGTGCCCTAAAGAAATGTGCCCTATGGGAAAAGTTTTTTGCACAATGATGTCCAACACAGTATTACTGCAAAACAGTACCCAGATGCCACGCTGGCTTTGGTTTATCTATCTAGTAGAGGAGTCTGAAGCTAATAAGAGTGAGATTTAGGCTGGACGTGGTGGCTCACGCCTATAATCCTAACACTCTAGGAGGCCTGCTTGAGCTCACGAGTTTGAGACCAGCCTAAGCAAAAGCAAGACCCCGTCTCTACTAAAAATAGAAAAACTGAGGCAAGAGGATCCCTTGAGCCCAAGAGTTGGAGGTTGCTGTAAGATATGATGTCACGGCACTCTACCCAGGGTGACAGCTTGAGACTCTGTCTCAAGAAAAAAAAAAAAAGAGAGTGAGATTTTCAAAGAATTTGTAATAATGTGAATAATGCTTATGTTATGGTCCTAAATTTAAAAGGTAAAATTCAGAGTTGTAGATAGAGAATAATCACAAACAAACAAGAAACAAGGCAGAGGAAAAATCCTCAGAGGAAATTAATTTAAAATGGTAGGTGTGCTAGAGCTGCATTCTGACTGCAGTGTGTCCATTCTGTGGACATCTGCAGAGCTGTGTACTTGTGACACATACATGCTGCCCTATATTTGTTAGACTGAAGTCACTTTTTCTTTTTGAGACAAGAGTCTCACTTTGTCATCCTCAGTAGAGTGCTATGGCATCACAGCTCACAGCAACCTCAAACTCTTGGGCTTAAGTGATCCTCTTGCCTCAGTCTCCTGAAAAGCTGGGACTACAGGTTCCCGCCACAACACCTGGCTGTTTTTTTTTTTTGAGACTGGTTCTCGCTCTTGCTCAGGATGGTCTCAAACCCATGAGCTCAGGGCAATCCACCTGCCTCAGTGTCCCACATGCTGGGATTACAGGTGTCAGCTACCTCGCCCGGCCCCTCATTTACATTTTTTAAATTAACAGTGGCCATCTTTGGATAACATGTGATTTTTTTTTCTTTTTTTTTTGAGACAGAGTCTCACTATGTTGCCCTCAGGAGAGTGCTATGGCATCAAAGCTCACAGCGACCTCAAACTCTAGGGCTTAAGCAATTCTCTTGCCTCAGCCTCCCAAGTAGCTGGGACCACAGGTGCCCACCACAATGCCCAGCTATTTTTTGTTGCAGTTGTCATCATTGTTCAGCTGTCCCGGGCCGGGTTCGAACCTACCACCCTCGGTATATGTGGCCAGTGCCATAACCACTGTGCTGGGGGTGCTGAGCCAACATATGTGGTTTTTTTTTATTTCTTTCTATTTGTCAGTATTTAGCAAATCACATGTAATAATCATATATCTCATATATACATATATAAATAAAATTCCCTATTGACCTTAAGTAACCAAAATGGAAGCAATCTCTGTCGTCAGTTTTTTCAAAGCAACCAGACAGGTTACCAGAAGTTTCCTTTTGAAATGTTTCAAAGAGAGAATGAAACCCTTTCTGAAAACCACCAAGCTCAAAAGGGCCTTTGAGCCCAGCCAGCCTGGGTTGGTCTGGTGAGTGTGAGCAGGGCTGGGGGCAGGTAGGAGGGGAGCCTGTGGACTTTGTTTGCACATTAACCCCCACCTTTTATCTAGTTTACATATGTGGGGTTCCAAAATTTTTGTTTAAAGACAAGGTTCTGTACCTAAAAAGTTTTTTAAAATGCTCATAATAATTCTCACTCTTTAAAAAAAAAAAAAAATAGGTAGAAACCAAGGGTCTCTACTCTCAAAGCCACACAAAGTACCCACTGTAGGGTGGCACCTGTGGCTCAAAAGGAGTAGGGCACCGGCCCCATATGCCAGAGGTGGCAGGTTCAAGCCCAGCCCCAGCCAAAAACTGCAAAAAAAAAAAAAAAAGGTACCCACTGTACTAGCCACTTCCATGGGCCAGGACATCATGAAAGTCCTCCACCCCCATTGTGGAGGTAAAAGAATTTTTCTTTTTTTGGCCAGGGCTGGGTTTGAACCCATCATCTCCAGCATACGGGGCCAGCACCCTACTCCTTTGAGCCACAGGTGCCACCCTGAGGTACAAGAATTTTTTACTTTAAAATATTGGAGGCTCGGTGCCTAAAGCTCAAGTCGCTAAGGTGCCAGCCACATACACCAGAGCTGGTGGGTTTGAATCCAGACCGGGCCACCAAATAACAATGACAACTACAACCAAAAAATGGCCAGGAGTTGTGGTGGGTACAGCTGTAGTCCCAGCTACTTGGGAGGCTGAGGCAAGAGAATTGCTTAAGCTCAGGAGTTGGAGGTTGCTGTGATGCCACAGCACTCTACCCAGGGCAACAGTTTGAGGTTCTTTCTCAAAAAAAAAAAAAAAAAATTTTGGAATTAGACACTACATTGAATACAAAGTGATTTTTAAACCATAAGCATACACATAGGAAGTCCTCACGTAATGACAATTATGCATATTCTAGGTAAATATGTAGAAAAATAATTCTCCACTAGAAGACTCCTATTTTCCCAGTCCCTGATAGCATAAAATAAAGAGAGGGTGGTGCCCGTAGCTCAGTGGGTAGGGCGCCAGCCACATATACCCAGGCTGGTGGGTTTAAACCCGGCCCGAGCCAGCTAAACCCTGACAACTACCACAAAAAATATAGTGTGGCATTGTTGCAGGCGCCTATAGTCCCAGCTACTTGGGAGACTGAGGCAAGAGAATCGCTTAAGCCCAAGAGTTTGAGGTTGCTGTGAACTGTGACATCATGGCACTCTACCCAGGGCAACATAGTGAGACTCTGTCTCAAAAAATAAATAAATAAATAAATAAATAAATAAATAAATAAATAAAAAAGAGAGATAACTGGTGGGGCCTGAGATTAGAGTGGGAAGATTTGGCCCCTGTAAGTCATAACACCCACTTCACAAAATGGTACAACCTTTTTCAACAGCAAATTTAAATTTTTAAAAATGATCACTGATACTTCAGGAAAAATATTTAAGAAAATACTATATTTGGGACACAAAATAAATATAGAAAAAGTAAAAATATGGTACCATGGACTGGCAGGACGAATATCTACCTGTCTCTCACATTTACCCTACTGTAAATATGGCCACCCCCGTGGTCACCGTGGTTTAGCCACTTTAGTACTCCCAGCTCCCCACAGTATCTCTACATTTATCTCTTTCTTTGGCAGAGGGATTTGGGGAGTGGAGGGGTTTTTCATCACTTGAAACAACTGGCCTCTTTCCAAATAAATGTGCCTTATATAGAAAATGGAAACTCACCAAGCTAGGAAATAAATTAATAATACGTCCTCAATATAGGCACCTGCCCTGTGTGTGCCCAGAGGGACTCTGGTTGTTTAGCAACCAGCCAGTGTCCAAGCATCATCAGCAGATTAGCCATCTAGATGTGTCTGCACCTAATGCTTCTCCATTAGTGGTTAATCACACAGCAAGATGGCACTGCTTGTTAAGAGCCAGCGGTGGACAGATGGGACCAAATAGAGAGAGGAGATTAGGATGAAATGGACACAATGAGCGACCAGGGCACTCACTCAGCCTGAAAGAGTATTTCCTAACCACCACTGGAAGATAGCACTAGGACAGAGCATTTAAAGGTCAGACTTTCAGTTGTATGTGGGTTAAGACATGGACTATTCCCAAGGAGGTCTTGCCAAGCACCTGGGGTTTAGCTCTGTACGTACATACCTCTGTTGTGGGGCTTCTCACATGGTCTTTTAATCATTCTAGTACGTGGCTCTTGGGAAGGAATAAAAGCCAAATTCATTTTGTAGCCCCAGGGCCTGTGGTGCTCTTCCCTGTGGTTGTCACAGCACAGGGTCCCCTGGTCCTGCTCCTCCCCAACTTCCAGTGTTGGGTCTTCACAAGGCCCTGTCACCCACCCTATCCTCACCTCTCCCATGGCTCTCATGTCTTCTACATGCCAGTGACAACCTGATGTGTCTACCAAACATGTCCACTTGAGATTCTCAGGGGTACCTCAAACTCAGAAGGCCCCAAAGTACAAGGTCGTTTTCCACCCAGATTTGTATTCTCTCTGCATTTCTGCTCTGTGAGTGACACCACCACCCGCCCAGGTGCTGAAGACAGAAACATGGGGTTCATTGTGACTCCTCCCCATTTATCATCATCGAATGCTGACATTCTACTTCTGAAAGATATCTCAGTCCACTCCTGGCTCTACAGCCACCGCCATGGTTCTGGGACAGGCTCCTGCGGTCTCTTTGCCTACACACTGTCCATTTCCCCTCTCCATCTGCTCTCCCAACTGCATGGGGAATGAGCTCCTAAAACTGCAAACCCAACCAGGTTCTTCTTAGGACTCTCCAACGGGTACTCATTACACTCAAGAGAAGGCCTAAAACCCTTCCAATCTATTTCAAAGCCTTTTATGACCTGGCGCCAATCTACCTCTCCACTGTCCCCTCCACTGTACTGCTACATGTCTACACATGCACACACACCGGCACATGCACACAGTCTCAAACATGTCACATACAAGGTTCTCTCCTAGAACCCTCTCTCTCCTCTTCATCAGACTAACTCCTCCTTCTCCTCAGCACAGGTCAGTCTTCCTTAGCACAGCGTCTCTCTCAGCTCTCACCTTCCCTCTTTGTGTCTGGTTCCCCCTAGGCTGTGTCTGTCCCATAACCCTTGTCTCTGATAGCACCCAAAACAGGGCTTGGTCTCACAGCAGGTACCCTGGGTGTTGTGCTGTGAGTGTTGGTGTGCAGAATGAATGAACACTCTGTAAAGTTCTGATGACTGATGGGCAGAGGAAAGAGGAGGACACCACGGGGTCATCCCCAGGACCCATCTCACCTCAGGACAATGCCGATGCAGAGGAGCGTCCCGAAGGCCAGGCTTCCTCCAGCTACCAGGAACATGGGGAGTGGTTCTGAAGAAGGCTGTCGCACTAGGTAAAAAAAAAAAAAAAAAAAGTGCAGAAAGAATGAATAGGAGTAAAATAGGAAGAAAAAGGAGCAGGTAGGCGACGCACCTCGATCACAGACAGTAGGGTGCCAGCCACAGACACCAAGTCTGGTGGGTTCGAGCCCCACCCAGGCCTGCCAAACAACAACTGCAACCAAAAAACAGGCCTGCTACTTGGGAGTCTGAGAATTGCTTAAGCCCTAGAGTTTCAGGTTGCTGTGAGCTGTGACGCTACAGCACTCTACCGAGGGTGACATAGTAAGAATCTGTCTCAAAAATAAATAAATAAAAGGCTCGGCACCTGTGGCTCAAGTGGCTAAGGTGCTGGCCACATACACCTGAGCTGGTGGGTTCGAATCCAGCCCAGCCTGCCAAACAACAATGACGGCTGCAACCAAAAAAATAGCTGGGCATTGTGGCGGTGCCTGTAATCCCAGCTACTTGGAAGGCAGAGGCAGGAGAATTGCTTGAGTCCAAGAGCTGGAGCTTTGGAGGTTGCTGTGAGCTGTGATATCACAGCACTCTACCCAGGGTGACAGCTTGAGGCTCTGTCTCAAAAAAAAAAAAAAAAAAAGGAGCAGGAGGAGGAAGAGAAACCCACTTAGCTAGAGCTGTCAGAAGCCTCAGAGGAACCTTACCCACCCCTGGAAGAGGAAACAGCTGTGCTAACCAGCAGGCCACTTGACAAGCTTTACAGTTTTCTGGGTAAAGCCAGCTTCAGAAGAGCCGCGCCCAGCAGCATCTGTCAGACACCAGGACTTCACCACTTGGCAAGAGACATACCTCAAGCTCAGAGTTCTGAGCTCCTGTTGCCAGCCACAGGCTCCCACTCATTTTCAGAGCGGTTTCTCTGGTGGTATTCCACCTGTCCCCACAAGGCCCAGAGCGGGGATAAGAAACAGAAGGCTTTGGGGACCTGCTCGATGGCAGCTCCATTAAGGACAATGCCAGAGAGACTCAGATTCTTTGAATCAAGTATTTGGAAGAAGTTTTCTCCATTGGGGTGTCATCTCTTGCCTGTCCCCTGCTTGGCTCAAGCCCCAGCCACATGAACTTCACCCAGTTCTCCCATTTGCCATGTTCTCTTTCTTCCTAGAATGCTCTTCCCACCTTGGCTGCACCCCTGTGCCGTCCAGTCCCTACATGGCCTTTGGGTCTCAGAATAGATGATGTCACTTCTTTTGAGCAATGACCCCACTCCACCTGATTGGGACCACTTGATTACTTCTTCAGTGCCACCTCTAGACTGACCCCCCAAAAGTGGAGCCAGTGTACCCCTTCCACAGCCACGCTCCCAGCTGCTGGCACACAGCAGCTCTCGCAGAACCTTCCTGCACAGAGGAAGGCACAGCCCCACCAGCAGCATGTCCTCCCAGAGAAGGCCCTTCCTGCAACTGCCTGAGGCTCTGGACTGGACCAAAGGCACATCTAAGCAAAACCATCACTCCCTACTTCAGTTGGGGCTACAATAGCCACAGTGGTATGGACAAGGATTCAGGTTCTTCTGCCCCAAAGGGCATCCACTGTGGATGAAGAAGTTCCTGCCAGGTACCACATCAGATGTCCATAGGAGGTGGACTGGTCAATGAGCCCAGGAGCTCTGGATGCAAGGATAGGTCTCCCCAGCTATGCCCCCTGTTTCTTGACAGCAGAAGCTATGTAATGAAAACAGTGTGTTTGGCTTGAGTGTTTATTGATATTTGATCATGTTTTACATTTGTTCCTCCTTAAGGCCAAGCGCAGTGGCTCACACCTATAATCCCAACACTCTGGGAGGCCAAGTCGGGCGGATTGCCTGAGCTCAGGAGTTCGAGACCAGCCTGAGCAAGCATGAGTCCCTGTCTCTAAAAAAATAGCCGAGGCTCAATGCCTACGGCTCAAGCAGCTAAGGCGCCAGCCACATACACCTGAGCTGGTGGGTTCGAATCCAGCCCGGGCCTACCAAACAACAATGACGGCTGCAACCAAAAAATAACCAGGCGTTGTGGCGGGCGCCTGTAGTCCCAGCTACTTGGGAGGTGGAGGCAGGAGAATGGCTTGAGCCCAGGAGCTGGAGGTTGTTGTGAGCTGTGACGCCACAGCACTCTACTCAGGGTGACAGCTTAAGGCTCTGTCTCAAAAAAAATAAATAAATAATAAAAAATAAATTTAAAAAATAGCCAGGCATTGTGGTGGGTGCCTGTAGTACCAGCTACTGGGAATGCTGAGGCAAGAGGATCACTTGAGCACAAGAGTTTGAGGTTGCTGTGAGCTGTGATGCCACTGTGCTCTACTGAGGATGACAAAGTGAGACTTTGTCTCAAAAAAAAAAAAAATCTGTTTCTCCTTCATTTAACAAATATTTAGAGTGCCTATCACGTGCTGGGCTTTGTTCTAAGCCTCAAGGATATAGAGAAAGGTACAAGAGAAGTCCTTTCTCTCCTGGATCTTACATTCTAATTAAGGAGAGAGAAAAATAAATGATTTTATTATTGTTGTTTTTAATTTTTCAGGAAAGGGCTCCCTGAGAAGGGACATGTGAGCAGAGGCCTGAGAGGTAAAAAGGAGCTGGCAAAGTGGAGGTCAGAGGAGGAGCGTCCAAGTTGAGCAAGTAGCAGGTACAAAGGCCCAAGAGAGCCTGTGCAGGAGCACGAGGGTAGCACGGCAGGGGCAGTGCTGAGGGGACACTGGGGAGGCTAAGGCTAAGACAGAGGCCACCTGGTTCTGCTGGGGCTCCCTGGAGAGACTGGAGCTTTTACTCTGGGGGAAGATGGCACTGAGCCACAGAGAGCTTAGATTTGTGCTTTCAAGGTCACAGTGGGTGCTGGTTGGAAAAGAATCCATTGGGGATTAAGACAAGAAGCTGGTAGACCACCTGGCAACTGCAGATGCCCTGCAGGGTAACAGGCAGCAGTGGATGGACCAGGTATTGGCACTGGAGGTGGTGAGAAGTGGTCAGCCTCTGGACATATCTCAAGGTACAACTAACAGGGCCTGCTGAGAGGCCAGCCTCAGGGTGAAGGAGAGGAGGAAGCAGGCCTGATCCCCCACCCCCGAGCAGCCCACTGAGTGTGGGACCAGAGATGGAGAAGATGCAGAAGAACAGATGTGGGCTGGAGAAGTGGGGAGGCATCAGCAGTCTTTTTGAGACATGTTAAGCGGAGGTCTCTAGCAGGCATCCCATATATCAACCAGGTAGTTGGACATAGGAGTCTGGGTCCTAGTGGAGCACTTGGGGTAAAGACAGAGATTCAGGAGTTATCGGCCCACAGATAAGGAGCTGGATAAGGTGGCCAGTGAGGTGGGTGGAGAGCTCCCCTCTCCCTTCCACAGCAGCCCCTGCCATCCAATAGGTGCCATTCAAGGCCCATTTCAAATGGCACCTCCTCCAGGATTCCTCTTGCTTTCTCTGTGCTTCCTTTTGGGCCCCCCACACCCAGCTCCGTGTCAGTCACTGGTTTCCTCTGCCAGGCCTGCCCACTGGACTGCAGCCTTGACAGCAGGGCTGGCTTCTGTCCTCTGGGCCCCTGCTGTGCAGAGCTCAGCCCCAGGTTTCAGCAGGCACTACACAGGCGCACTGCACTTGCAGGGCTTTGTACTTAGGAGGGGGCAGACCTGCCCAGGGAAGGGGAAGGCCAAGGACTTCTTCACAAAGCCCAAGAACTGTCAGATGGAGCTGCGGACGTGCTGGACCTCTGGAGTCTGGACTCTATGAGTCCCCGATATGTAGCAGGACTTGGAATTATTCTTGATTCAAATGTTGCTAAATTTTGGGGTCTTGCGGGTAGGGGAATCAGAAGCTTTGAAATCAAAGGCTCCCCAAATAAAGGTTCCTCAGCAGGTATTCCACATCAGACTTGGCTGATTTTGTTTGTAGCACGTTCACTTGCATCGTGGGCTGATCATGAGATAGTTCACTGATTTGTCCCACTGTTCTTATGGTCTCTTCACTATATCTTAGCTAACCTCAACAAACTTCCTCCCACTTTAACATATAAAGGAATAAAAGAACATTTCTGTCATTGGTCCTCCGCCAATCTGTCCAAATAATAAAGGACTTTCTGCAGGGACCTTGAGTCCCTCAGCCCATAGGAATACAAAATATCCAGTCCTTACCTGGGCTTGTTGTATTTGGAGAATCTTCAGGGTTGACATCATTGTCCTCTGTGTTAGTAGTAGGTTCCTAGAAGAGACATTCCTTACCGTAAGCTGGCTGCTGTAGATAGCACCATCATGCAGAGTGGTTCTGGAGTCACTGCCTCCTCAGACCCCTCCCTGCTCCACTCGGGGCCTTCCTTTCTCTGCTCATGAACCTCCCTTTATCTGACCTCACTTTCCTGCTAGTTTCTCACTATTATTTGTGCTATTTGTATCCTCGCCCTTTGGGAAGCTGAGATGGAAGGATCGCCTGAGGCCAGGAGTTTGTGACCATCCTCAGCAAGACCCTTTCTCTACAAAAACTGGAAAAATTAGTCAGACACAGTGGCTCACGCCTGTAATCCTACCACTCTGGGAGACTGAGACAGGTGGATTGCCTCAGCTCAAGGGTTCGAAACCAGCCTGAGCAAGAGCAAGACCCCATCTCTAAAAATAGCAGGTTGGGAGGCTGAGGTTAGAGAATCACTTGAGCTCAAGAGTTTGAGGTTGCTGTGAGCTATGATGCCATGGTACTCTACTGAAGGCAACAAAGTGAAACTCTGTATCAAAAGAAAAAAACTAGAAAAGGGCGGCGCCTGTGGCTCAATGGGTAGGGTACTGGCCCCATATACTGACAGTGGTGGGTTTGAACCTGGCCCCGGCCAAACTGCAAAAAAAAAAATAGCTGGGCGTTCTGGCAGGCGCCTGTAGTCCCAGCTACTCAGGAGATTGAGGCAAGAGGACTGCCTAAGCCCAAGAGTTGGAGATTGCTGTGAGCTGTGATGCCACGGTACTCTACCAAGATCAACAAAGTGAGACTCTTATCTCTAAAACAAAACAAAACAAACAAACAAACAAAACTAGAAAAATTAGACAGGCAAAGTGGCACAGCTATAACTCCAGCTACTTGGGAGGATGAGGCAAGAGGATCACTTGAGCCCAGGGGTTTGAGGTTGCTATGAGCTGGGCTGACACTAGCCTGGGTGACAGAGTGAGACCCTGTCTCAAAAACAAGAAAAAAGAAGAAATAGCAAATGCAAAACTAAAAGTTCAGGGGGTCAGTTCCCCTGGAAGCTATGTTGGGAGCTCTCCAGCCCCACAGGCCTGGGGTGTCCCTGCAGGTGCCCGGACAGTCCTATGTTAAGCACAGATAATGTCCAGGAGCCCCAGGCTCCTTCCTGTACTGCCCAGGTCCACAAGTGGCAATGTCTCTCAGCTTAGCATTAAGGGATTTACAGACCACAGGAGGAGATACAGTTGGATGAGAAATTGGATTACTCAAAGAATTTGTTAAGCAGCTTCAGAGGTAATCCTCTTTCCAATAAATCATGACACCAGGAGTCCACAGGGGAGGGATTTAAATGGACTGATCCGCATCTCAAGCTAAGCCGTTAGCAGTGTCCTAAAGCTCAGAGTTGAGACAGCAGCCTCTGGATGCAGGGCAGTTCTGCACACTAGGTCCATGCTACTCCACACTTTGTAGTACTGGGTCAAGAGAACTGCTGTTGTCCCCTTTCACAGCGGCTTGAAAAAGACAAGCGACTCGCCCAGAGCCACACTTCTAGTAAGCAGCAGAGCTGGGATTTAAACCAAAATCTGCATGGTACTAGCTCTCTCACTCCTAACCACTAGGACCCGCAGCCTTTTCTGAGAGCGTGAGCTCACCTGCATGGGGGTGGACACCTCGGCTGCAGGAGTACTCACGGGTTCTGCGGATGGAAGGAAGGTTGTTATTAGTAACTCACGGCCCCTGGAGTCCTGTCTAACGGGTTTCAGAAACAGAAAAAATTCATCCCAATGTTATTTAAAAGAACATAATACTGGAAATAACCAAATATCCAACATACATAAATTAGGACAGAGCCACGTGATGCAAAAGCCTTTTAAAATACAAGTAGTTTGGAAAACCATTGCAGATATGATATAACATTGTATGAAAAGTGCAAGATAAGATGGCTTAGTGCCCATAGCTCAGTGAGTAGGGGGCCAGCCACATACACCGAAGCTGGCTGGTTCCAGCCTGGTCCGGGTCAACTAAATAACAATGACAACTGCAACAACAACAACAAAAGATAGCTGAGCATTGTGGTGGGCACCTCTAACCCCAGCTACTTGGGAGGCAAGAGAATTGCTTAAGCCTAAGAGTTTGAGGTTTGAGCTGTGAGCTGTGACACCACAGCGCTCTACTGAGGGCAACATTGCAAGACTCTGTCTCAAAAATAAAAAAAAAAAGTGCACAATAAGAAAAAGTTTATGTGGTTTAATCCATAGTTTCTATTTTTTTTTTTTTAGAGACAGAGTCTCATTTTATCGCCCTCAGTTGAGTGCTGTACATCACAGCTCACAGCAACCTCCAACTCCTGGGCTTAAGTGATTCTCTTGCCTCAGCCTCCTGAGTAGCTGGGACTACAGGCGTCCACCAGAACACCTGGCTATTTTTTTTGTTGTTGCACCTTGGCCCGGGGCCAGGTTCAAACCCTCCACCCTCAGTATGTGGGGCCAGCACCCTATCCACTGAGCCACAGGCACTGCCCTGATCCACAGTTTCTAAGGAAACATATTTATATCATTATTTATTGTGTAAGACATTTATATCATAATACTATACATCTACACACAGGAAGAAATAAATGGAAGGACAGATGTCATCAGACATAGGCACTATTAATGTATTTACTTCCTTCTATGCACCTTCTTGCAATAAAAATATATAACAAGCAACATGTTTTCATCTGCCTGGATGGGTTTAGTGCACCTTGCAGGAGAAGGGCTGTGCTCCTCCCTCCATGGGAATAGCATGTTTGCACAAACTCCTGAGGAGAAGGGTTTCTGGCAAAGAGAGACCAAGTGAGAGCCTGGGCCGGAGGGGCAGGAGCTGAACCATGACAGGCAATGGATGGAATGCTCTGGATTTCAAAATATTTTCTGGTCAGTCCCTCATTTTTCCATTAAGAAATATAAAACAGGGCGGCACCTATGGCTCAGTGGTAGGGCGCCGGCCCCATATACGGAGGGTGGCAGGTTCAAACCCAGCCCTGGCCAAACTGCAACAAAAAAACAGCTGGGCGTTGTGGCGGGAGCCTGTAATCCCAGCTACTCAGGAGGCTGAGGCAAGAGAATCACCTAAGCCCAAGAGCTGGAGGTTGCTGTGAGCTGTGACGCCACTGTACTCTACCGAGGACAGTAAAATGAAACTCTGTCTCTAAACTCTTAAAAAAAAAAACAAAAAAAGAATATAAAATACCACAGAAATGGTTTATACCAAGAAGATGAGCCTCTCTGAGCCAGGAGCAGGTGGGGAAAGAGGATGGTCTTGCTTTTTCTGCTAGGGAGACACTTCCCAGTGGAAGCACACCACCCCAGGAAGGGAGCACAGCACGCCGGCCACAAGGGGTGGGGTGAGGGGAGGCGTAAGAACATGTCTGCCCTCCTCATTATACAGAGAGGAAACAGAGGCCCAGAGAGGGAAAGCAACTTGTCCAAAGTCACACCAAGAGAGTGACCAGAAATAAGCCATAAGAATTCATGGGAGGGGCTTGGCGCCCTTAGCATAGTGGTTATAGCACCAGCCACATACACAGAGGGTGGCGGGTTCGAACCCAGCCCAGGCCAGCTAAACAATAGCTAAACAACTGCAACCACAAAATAGCGGGGCATTGTGCTGGTGCTTGTAGTCCCAGCTACTTGGGAGGCAGAGGCAAGAGAATCACTTAAGCCCAAGAGTTTGAGGTTGCTGTGAGCTGTGATGCCCCGGCATTCTACCGAGAGCGACATAATGAGATTCTGTCTCAAAAATAAAAGAATTCGGCCGGGCATGGTGGCTCACGCCTGTAGTCCCAGCGCTGTGGGAGGCCGAGGCCGGTGGATTGCCTGAGCTCAGAGATTCAAGACCAGTACGACCAACATTGAGCCAGAGTAAGACCCCGTCTCTACTTAACATCAAAAACAGCACAGTATCTCCAGAAGAAGAAGAAAATGAACACCAAAAAAAGAATACTTCAAACAAGGAAGAATGTACAAGCTAGTTGAAATTAAAAATAAAAAAAAATTTTTAAAAATAAATAAATAAATAAAAAAGAAATAAAAGAATTCATGGGAAGAAACTAGGTTCTCATTTCTTTGTGCTTCTCCCAACTCAGCCTAGCAAAGAACAGTCAGAGTCACAGCAGGGAGTGACCAGAGAGTGTGGGGCACTAGTGTGAAAGCCACAACCAGGAGATTGGGAGCAACACTAGAAAGACAATACGAGTGACCGTGGATGTCATGTAGCCCAGAGTTGCCTAAACCCAGCCACGCTTAGCACCAGCTAGAGCCTTTTAGATCCCACCCCAGACCTATGGCCTCAGAATCCTGGCAATGGGACCCAGTCATCAGGGTTTTTAATACCAAACTCAGAGAGATGCTTCAGGAAGGAAGGTTTCCACCCTCAGTCCTGACCACTGACACCCATGTGCTCCAGAGAATGATGTGTAACCTGTGGTGGCTCAGATTTTCAGGGTAAAAGCGAGAATAAACCACAAGGCCAGACAAGCACATGAGAGGGGAGGAAAGCTAGTGGGAGGGCAGCGCCTGTGGCTCAAAGGAGTAGGGCGCCAGCCCCATATACCGGAAGTGATGGGTTCAAACCCAGCCCTGGCCAAAATCTGCAAAAATAAAAAAGAAAGCTAGTGGGACCCGGCTCACCCTTCTCCACATCTTTCTTCATAGCCTTTTAACCACCAGCAGAGAGTTAATCACTGCTCCTCCATTAGTGCGCAGATAAGAAACCCTCCCTCAGGAGCCAGAAGTCTTCTAAGGAAAAATGAATCATTGGTCTGAGGCTGAAGGAGGAGAACAAGGAAACCTTGTGTGTGTCCCAGGGGTGGGGCTGCCATGAACCTTCACCCAGGGGTTATGCTCTTTCATAAAATAATGGTGGTGGCAAGTAGCAATAGCTATTTTTTACTTGTTAAATTTTATGTCGTTACTTAGCAAAATTAAAAGTTGGCCATCTTACTTGGTCCCTGAGAATTCTTTTGAAATTTCACAAGCCAGTGAAATTCTGATGTCTGGGAACAACCATGCTCTGCACAGGGAGAACAGGCCGAGGGGAGGGTGCAGGAGGAGGGCGGGCCAGGAACGCAGAGCAGAGTACTTCAGACCAGGGCACAGGACAAAGGGGCATCCTCCCAGGCGCTGGGCAAGAGGTGCATGTGGGAGGCTGAGTGGGCCTGTGGGAGGTGATGGGACAGCCCCGGAAGGCCCTCTGCACCAACTCAGGAGCTCGAGCTTCCCTGCCTCTTTGTGATTTAGAAAGATGCCCGATTTAGAAAGGCTGGGTTTAGGCAACTCTGGGCTACATGACATCCACGGTCACTCGTATTGTCTTTCTAGTGTTGCTCCCAATCTCCTGGTTGTGGCTTTCACACTAGTGCCCCACACTCTCTGGTCACTCCCTGCTGTGACTCTAACTGTTCTTTGCTAGGCTGAGTTGGGAGATGCAGTGGCATGAAGGAAGCAGGGGTGTGCACACACAGGCAGGAGACTGTCCTGAGTGCTGATTGCAGGAGTCCACTGAGGTGAGCTGAGCTGAGCTGAGAGGGGGACTGTCTGGCATGATGACCGGGTTCCCAGCTCAGCAGCAGGGAGGTTGGGAGGCGTGGTCGGTGTGTCTGGCTTGGGTCCTGCTGAGAATGTGAAGAGGGAGGGAGGATGTAGGCACAGGCTGGACCCAGGGAAGACAGGAATCCAGAGCTCAGGAAACAGGCTCAGCTGGAGACACAGGTGAACATAGTCACATTGGCATTTATCACACACTTGCATGTGCCAGGCCTGTGCTAACCACTCCCCATCTCAGTGTCCAGTGAGGCAGGGCTAGAGGTTCAAGCAGGCGTTATTAGTCCCACTTGACAGACAAGCAAACTGAACTCCATGAGGCACTTCCCCAAGGTCAGGCTAGTAAGGGGCAGGCCAGCAACTCGTGCCAAGGTTGTCTGACTCCAGAGCCAGAGCTTCTGCCAGGTGGGAGCCACTGGGTAAGTGAAACGGCGCAGAAAGGGAGCACAGCGGAGTCATAAGGAGGCGCAGACACAGACTCTCCAGAAATGTGTGACCAAGGCTCTTTAACCCTAGAAGGTCCATTCAGGGTACTTAAGGAGAGAGACAAAATGAACTTCCCCAGAATGGATGGACAAAGGGCTTGAGAAGATGATACTGAGCCACAGGGACCAAGGCCAGGGGACTTCCCTCTTCCCCACCAGAGGGTCCTTGGCCTTGGCTTCAAGCCACTCTCTCAGGTGCAAATCAAACTTGTAGCACCTCCTCCCTGGTATGAGCACATTCTGGAGGAATACTAGAAGGAGTTAAAGGGATTATTTACAAAGAGCAAAAAATAAACCCCTAATGCCTACTGGGCTTTTCCCAGACACTCTGGCCCATGCTCTGTTTGTAAAGAGGTTCTTGGGGACCCCCAGAGTCAATGCCCCCATAATCAGGGAGAGGATAAATTCAGGAGAATTTCTACTCAAAAGAAAGCTGCTGACCAGCCACCCTGCCCACAGGTAACCTCTGTTTCTTAAGGGCTCCGCCTCTTGCTTACCCTGTACTATTTTGATAGGCCACTGCCATGGTTGCTGATAGCAGTGACCTGGCCTTGCTGGCCAAAGCAGGAGCCCCAAGATGGTGTAACTCTAGGCTTTGCCTTCCAACAGGAGTCTGGGGCCACAGTCTGGGTACAGGCCACCCCCAACCCCAAGGGGTAGCACTTGTTGAGGTCCAAGCTCCTAAGCCCTCCTACAGTCCTCCCATGCACACACCTGTCCCCAGCCACACAGCGCAGCCCCTGCACTTGCTGTGACTTCAGCCCACAATTCCCATTTAGCACCTGTAACTCTTCTACATATCCTTCAAGGCATGTCTGAGTTGTCACCTCCTCCATGAAGCTATTCCTGCTACGAATACCTCTAAACTGGCCAGGCAGAACTGTTACAGCAGGGCGCTCCTCTTCCTAGCCCTCAGCACATACCGAAACCACCAGAAAGCTTTCCCAAACTGGCTCCTTCCCTTCCCCTCCGGAGTCTGAAGCAGTGGGTCCAGGATGGGGATTCCCATAGCCCCACTCTCCTCATCCCCAAACCAGCACTGCCCTGAAATTGCTAATCCACTCACATTTGCAGTACGCTTTACCATTTTACTGGGCTCACAAGAACTCTCCAAAGCAGACAAGATGGAGCTTATCATCTCTGCTTTACAGATGATAAGGCCAAGGCTCTGAGGGGGAAAGAACTTCACCAGTGTCGCACCTGATTCCCAGGTCCAATGTGCTTCCCACAACCTCTGTGTCTCAACAGGTCGCCACCCCACATCTAGGCTGGGAGGTAGGGTGTCCTGCCTGTTGGGGCTTTGAGAGCTAAAGGCCCTTGGGGTTGGGAAGCCCACTGACACGGTGTCTAGTACACTGACATGTCCCAAACAGCCAGGTTCTCACCTAGGGTTCTAACCTCCTCCTTATTTTCCAGAATGGCTCCCCAGCTTCCAACCCAAATCCCTCTTGCATCAAAATCACCCCAAGTTCCTCTTGCTCAGCCTTAGCAGAGAGGGGGACAATAGGTCTCAGAGACAAAATGAGATGCTATCTCAAAAAAAAAAATTGCTGGACGTGGTGGCTCACGCCTGTAATCCTAGCACTCTGGTCGGCCAAGGCAGGTGGATTTCTTGAACTCACCAGTTTGAGACCAGCCTGAGCAAAAGCAAGACTGGGGGTCTCTACTAAAAAAAAAAAAAAAAAAAAAAAATAGAAGGCTTAGCGCCCGTAGCACAGTGGTTACGGCACCAGCCACATACACTGAGGCTGGCAGAGTTGAACCCAGCCCAGGCCAGTTAAACAACAAAGACAACTGCAACAAAAAAATAGCTAAGCATTGTGGCAGGCACCTGTAGTCCCAGCTACTTGTGAGGCTGAGGCAAAAGAATCACTCGAGCCCAAGAGTTGGAAGTTGCTTGAGCTGTGATACCACAGCACTCTACCAAGGGTGGCATAGTGAGACTCTGTCTCAAAAAAAAAAAAAAAAAAAGAAAAACCGAAGCAAGAGGATCGCTTGAGCCTGCGTTAGAGGTTGCTGTGAACTATGATGCCACGACACTCTACCCAGGGCAACAGTTTGAGATTTTGTTTCAAAAAAAAAAAAAAAAAGAAAGAAAAAAGAAAGAAATCATTATCCTCAAAAGGAAATTATTATTACTTTTAACATCTTTTTAAAAACCAAAAGTGTGGCTGGGTGCCTGTAGCTCAATGGTTAGGGCGCCGGCCACATGCGCCAAGGACTGGTGAGTTCAAACCCAGGCCAGGCCTGCTAAACAAATAAACAAAAATAATAGTTGGGCATTGTGGTGGGCATCCGTAGTCCCAGCTACTAGGGAGGCTGAGACAAGAGAACTACTTGAGCCCAGGAGTTTGAGGTTGCTATGAGCTATGACGCCATGGCGCTCTACCAAGGGTGACAAAGTGAGACTCTATCCTAATAAAAAATAATAATAATAATAATAATAAATAAATAAATAAATAAAATAAAAATAAAAACCTAAAGTGACCAATGTGGTGGCTCCTGCCTGTAATCCCAGCACTCTGGGAGATCGAGACAGGAAAATCCCTTGATTTCAGGAGTTCTAAACCAACCTGAGCAAGAGTGAGACACTGTCTCACTGTCTCTAAAAATAGCTGGGTATTGTGGTGGGCACCTGTAATTCCAGTTACGTGGGAGGCTAAGGCAGGAGGATTGCTTGAGCCCAGGAGTCTGAAGTTGCTATGAGCTAGGCTGACACCATCCATGGCACTCTACCCAGGGTGACAGAGTGAGACTCTGTCTTAAAAAAAGAACAGGGGGCGGCGCCTGTGGCTCAGTGAGTAGGGCGCCGGCCCCATATGCCGAGGGTGGCGGGTTCAAACCCAGCCCCGCCCCGGCCAAACTGCAACAAAATAGCCAGGTGTTGTGGCCGGCGCCTGTAGTCCCAGCTACTGGGGAGGCTGAGGCAAGAGAATCGCTTAAACCCAGGAGCTGGAAGTTGCTGTGAGCTGTGTGATGCCACGGCACTCTACCAAGGGCCATAAAGTGAGACTCTGTCTCTACAAAAAAAAA
>CAUYPK010151894.1:0-23496 GCA_963574355.1 Loris lydekkerianus
AGTAAAGCAAGCAGACAGCCCTCAGAATGGGAGAAAATATTTGCAGGTTATACCTCCAATAAAGGTCTAATAACCAGAATCCACAGAGAACTCAAACGTATTAGCAAGAAAAGAACACGTGACTCCATCTCAGGGTGGGCAAGGGACTGGAAGAGAAACTTCTCTAAAGAAGACAGATGCACAATCTACAAACACATGAGAAAAAGCTCATCGTCTTTAATCGTCAGAGAAATGCAAATCAAAACTACTTTGAGATACCACCTAACCCCAGTAAGGGTAGCCCACATAACAGAATCCCAAAGCCACAGATGTTGGCGTGGATGTGGAGAAAAGGGCACACTTCTACATTGCTGGTGGGAATGCACACTAATATGTTCCTTCTGGAAGGATGTTTGGAGAATACTTAGAGACCTAAAAATAGACCTGCCATTCGATCCTGTAATTCCTTTACTAGGTTTATACCCAGACGACCAAAAATCACAATATAACAAAGACATCTGTAGCAGAATGTTTATTGCAGCCCAATTCATAATTGCCAAGTCATGGAAGAAGCCCAAGTGTCCATCGACCCACAAATGGACTAGCAAATAGTGGTACCTGTATACCATGGAATAGTATGCAGCCTTAAAGAAAGATGGAGACTTTACCTCTTTCATGTTTACATGGATGGAGCTGGAACATATTCTTCTTAGCAGAGTAACTCAGGAATGGAAGAAAAAGCATCCAATGTACTCAGCCCTACTATGAAGTTAAATTATAGCTTTCACATGAAGGCTATAACCCAACTATAGCACAAGACTATGAGGAAAGGGCCAAGGAAGGGGAAGTGAGGGGGGAGGTTAGGGTGGAGGAAGGGTAATGGGTGGGGCCACACCTATGGTGCATCTTAGAATGGGTACAGGGGAAACTTACTAAATGCAGAATACAAATGCCTACATACAGTAACTAAGAAGATGCCATGAAGGCTAGGCTGAACAGTTTGATGAGAATATTTCAGATCTTATATGAAACTAGCACATTGTACCCCTTGATTGTACTAATGTACACAGCTATGATTTAACAATTAAAAAAAGGAAAAGAAAAGAAAAATCAAGATAGAACTAAAAATCCCAGACAACCATAGCATTATGAGTCTAGGGGGGAGTGGCTAGAGTGAAAGCATTCTGGGATCTGTTTTGTGTGATGGGATGCTATACAGCAGTGAAAATGAATGCCATACCACTTCACGTACACCATAAATCTTAAGATACTTTGAATGAAAAAAGTATTCCATTTATGTAAAATTTTAAAAACATCAGTGCTAAACAATACATTGTTAAGAATACATATAAATATGATAAAGCTTAGAAGGCATTAGAATGAGTAGCATAAAAATTCAAGACATGAGTTCAGGAAGGACACATAGCTTCCACAGTATGAGGGTGAAACCCTATTTCTTAAGCTAGGTATAGATACACAGAATTTTTTTTTTCTTTGATTATTAACATAATTTCTTAAAACTACGTATGTATTTTATGTATAGAAAGTCATTTAGAAAAAAATAAATTCTTTTAAGGTATTAAGGAAAAAAATCTGCTAATCTTTATAACCAGATGTATACTATAGTTATCTCCTAAATTGGTATTACCGTATATACTCGAGTATATACGGTAAGCTGTCTTATCTGGATCCAGTCACGTTTACTGAAATTTAATCAGAAATGAACAATCATTGAATATATGATTGCATCATTTCTAATCAATATGTACATTTTGCCCTTAATCAGAGGATGGTTTGAATTTTATTACTCCAGTTGAGATACAGTAAATTTTAAAAATGATCCTAGATTAGTAGAGGAAGGGGGATAGAAAGTGTTGAGAAGGGATACAGGATTAGTGTTTTATAAAGAATGGTGAGCAGATGCGAGCACGTCACATTTGAGCAGAGACCTGAAATAATAGGCCATGGGCTCAGCACCCGTAACTCAGTAGCTAGGGCCACATACACCGGGGCTGGCAGGTTCGAACCAGGCCCTGGCCTGCTAAGCAACAATGACAACTACAACAACAACAACAACAACAACAAAGTAGCCTGGTGTTGTGGTGGGCACCTGTAGTCCCAGCTACTTGGGATGCTAAGGCATGAGAATCACTTAAGCCTGAGAGTTTGAGGTTGCTGTGAGCTATGACACCGAGGGCAACATAGTGAGACTCTGTCTCAAAAAAAAAAGAATAGGCTATGCAGATAATCTGAAGAAAAAGCATTTCAGGCAGTGGGAACCAGAGGTAAAAATTCCCAAGGCAGGATCATGTTTGAGGTATTAAGGGAACAGAAGGGAAAACAGTATGGGGCTGGAGAGGACTGAGTGAGAGGGAGATGGAAGGAGATTCAGAGCGTCGAGGAGTGGGAGACCCAATTTATACATGGCTTGTTAATCATTGTAAGGACTTTGATCTTTTTTTCTGAGATAGGAAACCATTGGGACACTTTGAACAGAAGAATGACATGATATGACATAGTATTAAAAGGCTCATTCAGGTTGCTGTGAGAGGGATTGTGGAGGAACTAGGAGAGAAGCTTTTACAATAATCCAGGATAGAGATGGTGGCATATGCCAAGAGGTCAGATATTAGATACATTTTGAAGATAGAGCTAGCTTATTTCTTGATGAATTTGACATGCAATGTGAAAGAGAGGAATTAAAACAAATACTTTGATTTTATAAATAATGCTAAAGTAGTAATCTTCCTAATAACCTTTGTATCATCTTTGATTATTTTTATTATAGATTTTGTAATAATTACTGATCCAAGGACATGAAATTTTGAGGCCCTTGACACATACTGGTTCAATTGCTTTCCAGAAAAGTGTTATCGGTTTATATTCCTACCAGCAGCGTATGCATGCTTTCTTACCAACATTAAGTATTATCATTTAAAATAATTTTGCCTTGTATGAAATATAAAAAATGATATTTCCTTGTTTCCTTTCAAAATAAGTCTGGCAACTTTTTATTGAGCACATATTACAGTAGTCCCCTTTGTCTGTGGGAGATGTGTTCTAAGATCTTCAGATGCCTGAAACTGCAGATACCTCTGAACCCTATATATACTATGAATGCAGAATAGAAGATTCATTCTTACTTTAGATCATTGCAACTTCAATGTATGACTTTTTTTTTTTTATATTAAGTCAAGATCTTTCGCCTTTTCACTTACAAGAAGCACTTTACAGCTTCTGTTTGGCATATCTGAATTGCCAGCATCACTACTCTTGTGCTTGGGGGCTATTATGAAGTAAAATCAGGTTTACTTGACAACAAGCACTACAACATAAAGCACAGTCAGTCTGATAACCAAGATGGCCTCTAGGTGACTTCCACGTGGGTAGCATCTACATCATGGATACTAGACAAAAGATTCACAACCCAGGCAAGATGGAGCTGGATAGTGCGCCATTTCATCACGCTACTCAGAATGCCACGCGATTTTAAACTTAAAAATTTCTTGACCTTTCATTTAATATTTTCAGACCACAGTTGACTACAGATAACTGAAACCATGGAAAGTGAAACTGGATAAGGGAGGATAACTGTAGTGGATAGACAAAAATTGTGTTAAGTACCTTATATAAATTATCAAATTGTATCTAATTATAGTGCCTCCATAAGATATTATCTCAATTATGTAGAGAAAAAAATTGAGACCCAGGGAAGTAAAAAGTTTTTCTGCAAGTCAGAAAGATAGTAAGTAAGTGGCAGATCTAGAATTCTTTTCATATCCAGAATTGGAATTGAGATCTAGTCTTTATGTTTAAATTGGGATATAGCTGCTTTTCATTAATTATTATTCATATTTAATATTTATTGGTCACATTCTGTGAATTGATAGTTTATCATCACTTGCCATTTTTCTATTATGGTATTTGTATTTTTATTCTAATTTATAAAATCTGTTTGTATATTAACAATATTAACCCTTTTTCCTTCATTGCAAATACTTCTGCTTGTTTTTTGCCTTTCAATTTTGTTTATAATTTTTATATGTTGTAATATTAATTTTAATGGAGCTTTTGTGTCTTTTATTCCCACCCCTGCTTTTATTTATTCCTTTTTTACTCAATAAGCTGATTTACTGAATACAACTCCACACTTTATATTATCCAGGACCCAATACAGTCTCCTAAGATTTGTAGTTCGAAAGCAAGGGCTATCAAGATAGCCAGATTCTATGTTAGCAGTGTATTCTAGCTACTTCTGTCATATTGTGTTATTCCTCCCCTAATACAGCACCAAATAAGTCAATAAATCAGTGAATCGATAGGTACTTATAAAATCTCTGTATCGTGTATGTGTGACACTCGCCAAATGCTATTTTAAGCAAAATAACCCCATTAAAACGATTAAATCCTAAAAAGAAAACTGCCATTTTAATTCTAAGAATTCCTACTGCTGAAATTTTAATTATGACATAAATGTAAAAATATTAGATGTATCCATATTGTAATTCTCATCCAAACTACAGAATCTATCTTTAGATCTCTTGTGGGAGCAATTTCAACTAGACATGAAATTAGAAAATGCTATATTTTCTCCTGCTTTTAAACATAAAAATATTTTAGATGATTAAAATGCTTGTGCATTAAGTAGAGATGTGTTTTATTCAAGGGTTATATTCAGAAATTTCACATATTCAAAATTACTCTTGAAAATTCCAATATGTGTACGTATAGTGGAGTCCAACAGTCAACATTAGCAAATCAGATTATATTGTTGGCTTGTGTTGAAGCAGTCTATTGTCTTTTAGAATATGTACTTTCTCTTTAAACCCTAGAATCACATTGTTTGTGGAGAGATGCTCAGACTATGATAGGTACATGAGACTTAAGAGCAACTGAGAAACCAGCAAATTTACATCACTCGCATCATACTTACCCCAAGGTATATGATTATTGAAAATCAATATAATTGGCCATACTACTTATGTATTAAGTACTCATTTTTCTTTATTGCTGAACTTATTATAGTTGAAATTGTGATAATTGAGTACATAAAGATATAACTCCATGGTATATGATTATATTATTTTGTTAGCATTTTACCTGAATTTTGGTATGTTTTTGTCCTTCAAATAGGAAAGAATGATGCTATGTAATATCTTTATTCTCTACAGAAAATGAATTCTGAATTAGTGCATAGTGTGGTAGGAAGCTATCTTAAGCCTCCAGAAAGAGTGTTTGCTCCATCATTCACCCAGAATGAATCATCTCAGACTTGCCAACCCAAGAACGTAGAAGTCACCTCAGCTAAAGTGTTTCATAGCCCAAATAGCCAAGGTAAGTCTGATACAAAGTCTTATAAAAAATTAGAAAAATGGTACAAATTATGTTATAAAACCTTTTCATTTTTAGGTAGAAAATAATATGATTGTGTATTTAATCTTAATAAATCTCCTAATTTTGATTCTGTTGCTCAGAGTTTCTATGAATTTAGACAGGTTACTTACTATTTTTTATTTTGCCTTTTTCAGCTATTATGAAGCCTAATAAAACTAGCTGTACGTATATAGGTTTATCATAAAAACATCATTAGAAAATGGGAAAATACTCTTGGAGGAATATAAAGTCAGATTTGGAATCCTTATAAACTACATTATTAGAGTGTTAGTGAATTAGGTTGAATTCTGTCTTTTTAGGATTAGATTCAGAAATTGCAGATATCCAAAATTATCCTTGAAAATTCTTTAGGAAGCCAGAATACTAGCATTGTAGCTTTTAAAAATATATTTAGGAGTATCTTAAAATTGAACCAGGGAAATACTATGACCCCCGGCATACCTTATGTCATATACCATACACACAGCAGTAAATATAATTTCATTACATTATTCTTAAAAAACAAATGATAATCTCTAACACACATCTTTCTAATTTTTTTATAAACTATATGGAATTAAAACTCTGAACTTATCCAAATCAGGAAGATATTAATATAGCTGAATAAAAATCATTGTAGTACATGTGTAGTATTTATAATCTTTCAAGCCTGACTGACATCAGGTAAACCATTAAGTTATACCTTTTTTCAACAGAAAAAACTTTGTTCTACTTTGTATGCCAAAATCTTTAGCACTACATCTTAGGCAAAGAAATAATAAATGTGGTTTATGGGGCTGGCACCCTACTCCTTGAGCCACAGGTGCCACCCAGAACCTTAATTTTTATTTGTTTCAGATATTTGTGGTTTGATTAAAACTGAACACATAAGCCAGGCTTGGTGGCTCACGCCTATAATCCCAGCACTTTGGGAGGCCAAGGCAGGTGGATTGCCTGAGCTCAGGAGTTTGAGACTCCTGAGCAAGAGCAAGACCCTGTCTGTATAAAATAGCTCAGCGTTGTGGTGGGCTCCTGTAGTCCCAGATACTTGAGAGGCTGAAGCAAGAGAATCACTTGAGCCCAAGAGTTTGAGGTTGTTGTGAGCTATGATACCATGGCACTCTACCAAGGTAAACAAAGTGAGACTGTGTCTCAAAATAAATAAATATATAATAAAACTGAAAACATCAAGAACTGAGACAAACCTTTAACTTTGAACCTAACTTACCCTGTTAATTAGTAGATGCTATATTGCCTTTTTTTAAATTTCAAAATATTGGATACACATGATTTGCTTATGTGCTTTTTTTTGTACAAATTGAGTTAAAGTTATAAGGGTGCCCTTCACCCAAATAGTGTGCACTGTATCCAATAGGTATGAATTTATCCATCCCCTCCTTTTTTCTGCCCCAGCTTGATTTCCATTGAGATTTACTCCCATATGGCCCCTTAAATGTTGATCAATTAGCTCCACCTTGGTATTGAGTACATATATATGTTTCTGCATTCTTGTGATGCTTAGAAGAATGGTTTCTAGTTCCATCCAGGTTGTTACAAAAGATGCTGGATCACCAGTTTTTTATAGCTCCATGTAGTACTCCATGGTATACATATATCACATTTTATTAATCCATTTATGTGTTATTAGGCACTTGGGTTGTTTCACATCTTTGCAATTATGAATTTTGCTGCTGTAAACACTTGAGTGCAGGTGTCCCTTTTATAAAATGACCTTTTTTCCTTTGGGTATATGCCCAGCAGTGGATTGCTGGATCAGATGGTATATTTACTTTAAGTTCTTTGCGTTATCTCCATACAGTTTTCAATAGAGGTTGTACTAGTTTGCAGTTCCACCAAGAGTATGTAAGAGTTCCTTTCCACATCCACTCCAGCATCTGTTATTTTAGGAATTTTTAATACTAGCCATTCTCATGGACGTAGGTGATATCTCATAGCATAGAAGGGTTCAGCACTTTCCTCTGTATTTTAATTTTCTTCATTCATACCCTAGATTCTTAAATGCCTTCCAGACTGTATATTAACTTAAGTCCTTTATATGAAAATATTCACTTTATTAAATTAAAGTGGTTATTAGGTTTCTCGATCCTAAAAATCATAAAATACCATCATAGATACATGGTTTTTAGAAGAGGTGTTGCAGAAAATTTGTTTATCTTTAAAGTTTTTGTCATGTTTCATTTTTATGAGTAATATACATTACTTGTACATTTTTCTGGATCATTATCAAAAATATATTGCTCATTTTTTCATGTTACTGTGATTGTAATTGTTCAGAAACTTTCACTTAATGTATCAACCCCTTTTCTTTCCCAACAGCTCTTATTTTAGCCTTAAAAACTCTTCAGGAAAAGATTCATCGTTTGGAGTTAGAGAGAACACAAGCTGAAGATAACCTGAACACGCTTTCCAAAGAAGCAGCACAGTATAAAAAGGCCTTAGAGAATGAAACAAATGAGAGAAATCTGGCACATGAGGAACTGATAAAGCAGAAAAAAGGTGTGAAACACAATAGTTTTCAGAAATGAGGGGTTACCAGAATTTACAGTTCAAGTAGATTTACTCAAATATCTTTGTTCTTACATACATTCAAACCTTGTTCTCAGATATTTTGATATTTGTGGGGATAGGATGTGGCTTATGTATATTATCCCAGTTCATAGATACATGAAATTAAAAGAAAAATTGTTTTTAGACAAGTTGTATTTAGAAATTGGAATATTTTCAGACCTAAGCAACAAAATCTAATTTAACCCATAATTGAAATGCTTTGTTTTCAGTTAACAATATATTTTAAAATTTGAAATATAAAGCAATACTAGTATTAGAAAATACACAAAACAATTAAATGAAAAATAATTTAATTTTAGAAGAAAATAAGTTTTTTAGTTTTGTTTTGTTTTGTTTTGTTTTGAGACAAAAGTCTCATTGTGTTGCCCTTGGTAGAGTGCTGTGGTGTCACAGCTCACAGCAACCTCAAACTCTTGGGCTTAAGTGATTCTTTTGCCTCAGCCTCCCAAGTAGCTGGGACTACAGGGCACCTGCCATAAAGCCCGGCTTTTTTTTTTTTTTGGTTGCAGTTATTTAGCTGGCCCGGGCTGAGTTCGAACCCATCACCCTTGGTGTATGTGGCTGGTGCCATAATCGCTGTGCTGCAGGCGCCTAACCAGAAGAAAATAAGTTTAACTGGAGGAAATAGGCAGGTAGATGGAGGCTTCTATGGAAATTATGACAATATTATCTGGACACAAGAGCTTTAGAAATTTATTACATAAGTCCTTTATATAATTTCAGTTCGAAACTTATGGCTTCCTTTTCCTGGTAACACTATATTGGACTTTATAAACAAGGCTCCAGTTTGTGTTTCAGCTTACAAATAAAACAAAGAAATAAGGAGAAAAAGATTTCTGAGGTTATTGAACAAAAAGTAGAAGAAAAAGCTGAGGAAAGTAAAAAATTAAAGACTTAGAAATTGGTCATTTGCCTCCATGGAATTACTGTGCTATCAATAGTCAAAAATAGGAAAATGGGAATGGTAAATTACATATACCTGACTTTCCTGAAAGGGAAGAAAAATATTACTTGGTAAGAAACTTTACATCCTCTGTTTTTCTAGATGATATTATTTCTCAGGAACAACCAGGATATTTATCATCCCAGAAGTTACTGACATCCTTCCCTTTCAGAAGTATGCCCTCTGTATTTTTAGGAGGAGACAGTATTAAACCAATTATATATAATTAATGATATATTCACAAAATGTATGTTATTAATTCTGGGAGAGGCAATACTTAGGGCTAAAAGAAGTCTTGAACTTTTTGCTCTTGGTTGAATTCACATAATATGTTTCTTATGATAACTAAATCTCTGATTCCTGTAATAATCAATGAATTGACTCATTATTTTGTCTTTCATAGATATAAGTATACAGTTATGCTCAGCCCAATCTCGTTGTACCCTACTAGAGAAGCAACTAGAATATACTAAGAGAATGGTTCTCAATGTAGAGCGAGAAAAGAATATGATCCTAGAACAACAGGTGAGCATATTTTTTTATAAAGAATGATAATATAACTTAATGTGTTATAGAAGAATATTTAATAGCATGGGAAAATTACATTATAATCTTAGGTAAAGTAGGATGTAAAGCTGCATATAGGAGATTTCCACTAATAGTAATGGCAGACCATTTGGACAGACTCAACTACAGAGAAAAACAAGAAAAACTAGACAGAATATAGGAAAGGAGGGGAAAAGAGGAGAGAGGGGAGGAGTGAGGGAAGAGACAAAATGATACAAATTCAGAAAACAGGATGAGTCATAATGTTAGAGTGAGAAGGTCTAATTTATTTGTAATTGGAATTTTAAAAGGAAGAGAGAGGGAGAATGGGACAGAAGCAATATTTGAAGAGATAGTGGGTGAGAATTTTTCAAAAATATAAGGAAAGCTATACATAGATACCTTATAATAAAAATAAGTAATAAACCAAAAATAAAAACTTAAAAACAGCAAGGGAAAAAAAATGACATGAACAGGGACAACAATTATTGTGATAGCTGACTTCTTAACTGAGAGTGCTGAATTCAGAATACAATGGACTAAGAGAGCTAAGATCTTAAAAGAAAACAACTGGTGTTCTAGAAATCTATGCCTGGTAGAAATATCTTTCAGAAATAAAGATAAAAAAAAACAGTTTGAGACTAACAAAGGGAGATGGGAGATAATTTGTTACTAGTTGGTATACTCTAAAGGGAGCACTAGAAAACATTAATCAGACGGAAGAAAAATTACCTTTGGTGGAAGGTCATAGGCGCAGGAAGAAATGAAGAGCAGCAAAGACAAGTATGTGGGTGAATCTAAGTGATAAAAACACTCACATAAAACAATAATACTTTATGTGGTTTAAATGTATACCATCTATAAAGGACTAAAATTCATCATGTAAGATCCTTACATTGTCTTGGGAAAGTACAAAACTACCAGCTGATACTGGATGGATGGGCCAAATATGCAGTAGGTTTAAAGGAATAGAGGTTGATTCTAAAATTTATTTGGAAAAGCAAGGGCCACGAACAGGTGGACTATATCTGAGTAAGATTGAGGGTCTTTCTCTACTGGATGTTGAAACAAATTATGTTATCAAAATTGAGATGGTAGTATTTGTCTAGATAAACAACTAGAAAAAAGGAATAGAAAATAGTCAGAAACAGATCCACTCATAGGGAAATTCAGTATATGACATGGATGCCATTTCAGACCATTGGGGAAAGCGTTAAAGCATTTTATAATTTTTTGATGCTTTATGAGTAGTATTTTGGATTTTATTTCATTTGTATTTGTCTGATACTGATATATAAAAATGTAATTGGTTTTTGTGAGGCTTTATATCCTGAGTCCTTTCTAAATTTTTTTAGTTGTAAATTTTTGTAAGACTTTTTTGTGTACACAATCATGTCATCTGTGAATAAAGACAGCTTTGTTCTTTTCTAGTCTTTATGGCTCTTACTTCTTTTTCTTACCTTACCGCATTGGCTATTACAGCTAATACAGTGTTAACTAGAAGTGGTAAGCACTGACAGCCTTGTTTTGTTTCTGATCTTTAGAAGAAAGCTACCCATCTTTCACTATTAAGTATGATATTATTAATAACTATAGGTTTTTGTTAGTAGCCCTTTACCAATTTATAGAAATTACCTTCTATTTTGTCATGAATGGGTACCACGTTGTGACAGTTGCTTGTTTGTATTTATTGATTTTTTTTTTTCCTTTTATTCTGTTAACATGGTAAGTTACATTGGTTGATTTTCACATGTTCACCAGCCTCCTATCCCTGGTGTAGGTGATCTCCAGTTGATCTTTATATGTATTATTCTTTTTCTACATGGCTTGATTCAATTTGTTGATATTTTGCTTAAGTATTTTTTGTGACTATGTCCATGAGGGATCTTGATTCATAATTTTTTTAGTGTCCAGTTTTGGTATCATGGGTTTTCTCACCTCATAAAATTAGTTGGGAAGATTCCTTCTATTTTCTGAAAGACTTTGTGTAAGATTAGTATTATTTCTTTCTTAAATGTTTCATGAAATTCAACATTTCTTTGTGGGAGGTTTTTAAATTATGAATTTAAATATTATATTTTGCAATTAAAGCTGTCAGTTTTCTTCTAAGCACTGAGCCCCACAAATTTTGATATTTTGTATTTTTGTCATTCAGTTATTAATAAAAATATTTTCTGACCTTTTTTTGGTGATTTCTTTTTTAGTTCCGTTATCTTTTCCTCTTTGTCCTGGTCCTCTTTCTCCTCCTCTTTAATAGCTGCTCTGGGGACTAAAATATGCCTTCTTAAATTACCATAGCCTTCCATGAATTCATATTAAAATATCTCACATATAAGATCCTTTCCAGGAGATGCTCTACTTATCCTTCTTTGTGCTTCATGTATTTTACTTGTACATATATTAGAAAGCCCATAATACATTATTATTTTTACTTTAAATGGTCAATTCTTTAAGGAAAATTAAGAAATAAGATAATATATATTTATCCACATTTTTATCATTTCCAGTGATTTCATTTCTCAATGTAGATTTGTTTTCCATCTATTTCTTTTCAGTCTCTGAAGGAAAATCTCTTAGCATTTATTTATCTTGAAAAGTCCTTATTTCACTGTCATTTGTGAAAGATATTTTGGCTATGTGTAGAATTCTAATTGATTCTGGTTTGTTTCTTTCAGCACATTAAAGATTTTGTTTCCCTTGTCTTCTAGATCCCATAGTGTCCAGTGAAAATTCTTATCTTTATTCCTCTGTGCATAATGTGTCACCATTTCTCAGGCTGCTTTTGAGATTTTTCAAAAATTTGATCATGTTGTGCCTAAATGTGATTTTCTTGTACTTTATTCTCCTTGGCCTTTTTGAGACTTTTTTTTTTTTTTTTCTTTTTTTTGAGACAAAGTGTCACTCTCTTGCCCAGGTTAGAGTGCCACGGCATCATAGCTCGCAGCAACCTCATACTCCTTCCTGAATTCAAGCAGTCCTCCTGCCTCATCTTCCAGGTAGCTGGGAATATAAGTGCCCTTGATGCCTGCCTTATTTTTCTATTTTTAATAGAAACAGTGTCTCACTCTTGTTCAGGCTGGTATCAAACTACTAAGCTCAAGTGATCCTCCTGCTTTGGCCTCCCTACGTGCTAAGATTACAGGTGTGAGCCACCAGGCCCAGCCTTTTTGAGATTCTTAAATCTGTCAGTATTTTTCACTGAATTTAGAAAATTTTTAGTCTTTATCCTTCAAACAATTATTCTGTCCTACCTCCTTCTCCTCCCCTAAGAATTCAATTGAATGTTAGACTAAGACTCTGTTTATTGGTGAGTTTTTTATTTTGTTTTTTTTTATTTTTATTTTTAACTAACAGACTTTTTCCTTTCAAAGAAAAGAACCATAGAGGTTTATAGAAGATTGAGTAGATAGTACAGAGAATTCTTCTTGGCCACAGTTTGCCCTTATTATTAATATCTTTCACTAATGTGTTAATAAATACCATAAGAAAACAATATAATATTTTTGGTGTTGCTTCAACCCACCATAAGGAGGTTTTATAAGGAGGTTGCCACAGGGGTCCTCCTTACAAAATATTTTCTAAGGCCAATATCATCAAGCGTTTTCCCTGCAATCTCTGCTAGTATTTTTATAGTTTCATGTCTTAAGTTTAAATCTGTTATCAAGTAAGAATCAATTTTTATTAATGGTGAAAGGTGGGGGTCCAGGGAACTGTAAGTAAGGCAAACAGCCTTCAGAATCGAGGAAGATTTTTGCAGGTTATGTTTCTGACAAAGGTCTGGTAACTAGAATCCACAGAGAACTCAAACTAATAAGAAAAGAACAAACAACCCCATTTCTTTGTGAGTAAGAGACTTGAGCAGAAACTTCTCTGAAGATGACAGGCACAAGGCTTATAAACACATGAAAAAATGCTCATCATCTTTAATCATCAGATAAATGCAAATTAAAACCACTTTGAGATATCACCTAACTCCAGTAAGATTAGCCCACATCACAAAATCCCAAAACTGCAGATGTTGGTGTGGATATAGAAAGAAAGGAATACTTCTACACTGCTTATGGGACTGCAAACTAATACAGCCTTTTTGAAAAGAAGTGTGGAGAATTTTCAAGGAACTAAAAGTTGACCTACCGTTTGATCCTGCACTATCATTACTAGGTATTTACCCATATGAACAAAAATCATTTTACCACAAAGACATTTGCACCAGAATGTTTGTTGCAACCCAATTCACAATAGCCAAGTCATGGAAGCCTAAATGCACATCAGCCCACGAATGGATAAACAAATTGTGGTATATGTACACCATGGAATACTATGCAGCCATAAAAAGAAGACTTTACATCTTTTATGTTTATCTGGATGGAGCTGGAACATATTCTTAGTAGAGTATCTCTAGAATAGGGAAAAAAGTATCTAATGAACACAATACTATTATGAAACCAATATATAAACACTTACACATTCATATGAATGATAAAATACAAAGATAGTCCAGAAAGAAAAAGGGGGGGGTCGAGTGGGGGGAGGGTATTTGGCGGGATCTCATCTAATGTGCACAATGTAAGGGTACATTTCAAAACAACTAAGTATATTATAAATATCATACCACAAAAATAAGTAAGTGAGGTGATGGTTGTGTTAATTAGTTTGATTTAAACATTCCACTTGTATATCAAATCATTACATTGTATCCCATAAATACATCGTTATGATTTAATAAAAATTAAGTTAAAAAAAAACAACATATAGATGTACAGACACATGCGTATAACTTTCCTCTTCTCCATGCTCTCCTTAAGCTGCTCCGATAGCTGCTTTTCTATGTTAGAGTTAGAGAAGGGGTAAGCTAATGAGTAGGTTTGGTCACCTTGTAAATACTGCTGTTTGTTTAATACAGATTTGTCAGTGATGTTTTCCTTAGTAGAATTATTATATAAAGATGCATAAAAGCCAGAGGTGGCAGGTTCAAACCCAGCCCCCGCCAAGAACTGCAAAAAAAAAAAAAAAAAAAAAGATGCATAGAAGAATTTGGTTTTTTGGCATATTACATTTGCTTCTTAAAAGTAATTCATTTTCTTGCTTTCTGCTTGTAAGCACTTAAAATATGTACATGTTTTTTATTACAGATTTATATTGTATTTTGGAGTCTCAGAAATTGTATTATTCTTGATTCCTTGGCATCACTAGCCAAATTCAGGGTTTTTGTTTTTTTTTAATCCTTTCCAGGCCCAGCTTCAAAGGGAAAAAGAACAAGATCAAATGAAGCTGCATGCAAAACTTGAAAAGCTTGATATCTTAGAAAAAGAGTGTTTTAGACTTACAGCAACTCAGAAAACTGCTGAGGTAAGCTTCTCCTTGATTCTTTGAAGTGATTATGGTAGGAATAAATCTTTAGTAGTAAACATAATTGGCATTGTATGTGAATTTATAGTAAATCTTAAATTTATAAAATTTCATTTACAACTTTTATTAGTCCAGATATGAATTCCTATGATGAATTCTATGATGAAAAGTTAATGTGTTCCATCATGGCATAACTGAGCTTACCTTCTGATGTGAAATTGTAATTTTGACTTCAAATAAGGTGGGACATTTGCATCTGGCAGATAAGTTACCTACAGGATATTGAAAAGACCATCCATTTGTAGTCACTTTAAACCTATCTTAGATCCCCTCCTTCTCCTTTTTCCACCCAAATCTTTTCCATTGGATGGGATTTTCTTATAGTCCTACTTTCTCTACAAAGCCTTCCGTGAGCTCTCCAACATAAATGTTAGAGAAACTTTTGAAGGTGCTAAAGGTCTAAAACTTAGAATGTTTTTTTGAAATAGTACTGCCCTCCTATTTCGATCCACACAACAGGTATCAGATGTAATACTTATACTCTATAATGTTGTAGATATAGTTCGTGAAATAATATTCATTGCTTTGTTGTTTTATTGTTTCATGTATATTACTCTTCAATTACTCTTGTATAATACAGATCGAGTATCCCTAAACTGAAAATATGAAATCTGAAATTCTCTAAAATCTAAGACTTTTTGAGCACTGACATAACACTAAGAGGAAATGTTCACTGGAGCATTTTGAATTTTGAATTTCTAGATTATGAATACTTCTGTTTTTAAGCCTTTGACTATGGAGTTCAGAAATAAAACATGCCCAACTGAGCCATGCAGCACCCACAACAACCCTTGCAATACACAGTGTTCTTTGGTTTCTTATTAGTCAAAATAATTCACCCAAGTTGGTTTCAGTTTCAATATTTTATGTTTATAAAAAAAAGTAATATGCAAACAAAAAATTTAAATTTAAAATAGATTGTACACTTTTGATTTCCAAATAAGATTCTGAGGTACTTGACAGTTTACGTTTTTTGTGAGAAGTATTTTTAATGCTACCTCTATGTTCAGATTCTTCAACAATGATCAAATCTTCTGAACTTGATGACTCTTTGAATATATTGTACGTCCTCCATGTATGTATGTATATATATATATATATATATATATATATATATATATATACTCCCACAAAAAATCCAGTATTTGTACAAATTATTTTTGGCATAACTGTGAAAAATAGTGAGAAAAAACATATGATGCTTACAGACTCAAGTCAGATAACATAACAGTAATGTGTGTCATCAAGTTTTTGTTTGCAAAATGAGCAATGCCTATAGGCATCATTTGCACTAAATGAATCTCTTGTTTGAACGGCCATTGGCGTTGTTCACAGTCAAAAGGTTAACCTACACAAGCTCTGAAGTAATGCAGACCACATTTTATATTTCTAATATATCTTCCTCCTTCTTCCCCCCCAAATTGTACCCTTATCATATGTACATGATAGAAATTTATTGTTATTTTTATATGTTTTGAAAGAAACATTGAGACCCATGACTGTAATTGTTTGACCTTCTAGACTAGTGTCCTCAAAAGTTTCATCGTTATAGTTTTATTCTTGGAAGTTATTAAGCCTGTGTGTGCATACATATTTTGCTTTCTCTTTGTTCTCCTTATATATGAACAAAGAAGGAGGAAGAAAGCCAAGAAAAATCTCAGCATCTTTTGCCATTCCTTTTTCTTACTTTCAGCTTTAGCTTGCCAGACTCTTAAGAATCAAGACCACTAGAATTCTATTTGGAAAGGAAAAAAGGATATTTAGCTCTAGTTTTTGTATAACAATCCCAGTTTTTGATTCTTTCTGCAGGACAAGATTAAACATTTAGAGGAAAAACTCAGGGAAGAAGAACATCAGCGTAAGCTATTTCAAGACAAAGCTTCTGAGGTAGTTAGAGACTTGTCTGTCACAGAGAACTGTGTGCATTTGATTATACTCTGTTTTCATTAACTAAAACCTGTGTCCTATATTCTTATTTCTTCCTACATTGTTAGGTTTGTTTCTTCTTCCTCTAATACTGAAATTCTCAATCAGCGATATATTCATATGCTTGGATGCACTACCAAGAGGTCTTTTAATCTTTAGAAATTCTGACAAATACATATATTCTCAATTGAAATAACTCTAAGGATTGATTTCTTTAGTTTTATAAATACATATATATAAAATCATTCTCTTGTAAACAAATTTGTTCTAATTACTAATATACTTAGTAACTTGAACACACAGAATAGTATTGTGGATTTTATTTTCTTCCTCAAAAAGCACTTTTATATTTATAAACTAAGACTTGATCTCTCATAAAGTAGCATGTTACAAATCAATTTTGTAAGTTTTTTCTTTAATATTATAGCTTCAAACTGGACTTGAAATCAGTAGAATTTTAATGTCTTCAGTTTCAAATCCAAAACACTCCAGGGAAAAGAAGATATCTTCAAAGGTATGCATATAAAACTTTTTCCCAGACAATATTTTCTTATTCGCTAATACTTATTTACCCTTTTATTGTTTATACTTAAACCATTTCCAGGAAGGATTTAAAGATATATATAATAAAACACTTGCAAGAGTGCATGTCAAGGGATGATGGTTTGAGATGTAATGAAAGAAAATTTCAGAAAACCCAGCTTAAAGAAAGTAATAGCTGTCATATAAAACGTAGCTCTGAATTTGCTTGACAAAGCAAAAAATAGCACGTACTGGACAATATGGCTATCTTTGTGAAATCACATGAAAAATACTAGTTTTTCTAGAAGGGTAAAGATTTTTTCAGTTTTAAACTCTTGGACAAATATATTTTTTGATACTTTATAAAAGAGGCACTAAATAACACAGTAGATGCTGATAATACAATCCTGAAAGCAGGTGTATAATACATGCACTATAAAAAACAGGATTTTTCTCCTATACACCTGTGTGTCATTTGCTATGGGAGTCAGGAATGCTGTTATATTTGAGAATTCTGTGCACTGCTGTGTACTTACTCTGGATAAAATAATGGAGAGAATGTAATACTTAACTTTGGCTACTATTTCATTTTTTATTTTTTTTTAATTTATTTATTTTTATTGTTAAATCATAGCTGTGTACATTAGTGCAATCAAGGGGTACAATGTGCGGGTTTCATATACAATCTGAAATACCGTATATACTCGAGTATAAGCCGAGTTTTTTCTGGCACAAAATTTATACTCGAGTATATACGTATTCTCATCAAACTATTCAACGTAGCCTTCATGGCATTTTCTTAGTTACTGTATGTAGACATTTGTATTCTGCCTTTAGTAAGTTTTGCCTGTACCCATTCTAAGATGCACCATAGATGTGGCCCCACCCATTACCCTCCCTCCACCAAAATGGCTACTGTTTTATTACGTAAATTAGAATTAATGTTTAATACTTCAGCTGTATTTTTTACAAATTTTTCTTTTAAAGAATTTTCAAACTACAATCATTGAAAACATTTTCCCATTGCAACTTTATATGTTTTTTGCTTATTTCTTCCTTAAATATTTATTTTGTGTTTTGTTTGTGCAGTGAGATTCAAAGCTGCAAAGCCAAATAGAAAACCACTATCAGTCATTTGCAAGTAGAACAAATATGACTTATTCATGGTAAAAACAGTGAAAGTACAAAGAAAAGGTAAAAAAGTTACAGAAAGAAAAGTTAGCTCTTGGAAGAGAAGAGAGTAACAGCAAAATCACTTTATAAAAGTACTTAGTTCAAATCTCAAGTTTATAGGATCTGCAAATTATATTGTCTCCCTTTAAAGATGAAGGAATATTAATGTTGCTGAAGATAGGATCAGATTTCAGGAAGCCTCTGTGAGAGACCTGCTTTCTCTCACACTGTTTCTTCATACTTTAGACACGATTCATTCAGCTTATACATCTTGTGTCCATAGATGTGTGTCTCTATGTAATAAAGAGGTAGTAAGATAGGAATTTATGAGAAAGATAAATGTACAAATATAAGACAGTATAATACAAGCTTAATAAAGGTATAAACAAAGTGCTGTGGTGCTGTGTAGAGGAAGGAATATGACAAAAGGTAACGCCAAAAGCAGCATTAAAGAAAGCCTTGGAGAATTAATAAATATTGGCAGACTGTGAAGAGGAAAAATATATTACAGTCTAAAGAAACTGTTGGTTTTTCCAGGAACCTCAGTAGTGGAGGTAAGACGGGGTCATAGTGAAAGTTAAAATTGAAAATAGATCTTGGGGTGAGATAATGGCTGACCTTGAATGCCATGTTAAAAATCTGAGCTTTTATTCTATAAATAGTTGGGAACCATGTAAGGCTTTTCAGAAGAGTACAGACATGATTAGAGCTGTAATTTTAGATGGTAACTGACAGCAGTATGAGAGTTATATCACATGTGTAGATTCCTGTAACCATCACAGCAGTCAAGATCCAGAACTATTCCACCACTATAAGTCTCCTTTGGGGCTATTTCAAACAAAGCTGCTATGAGCATTTGTGTGCAGGTTTTTGTAACATAAGTTTCTATCTTTCTGGGAATAATCCCTAAGATAGCAATTGCTGGGTCATATGATAAATACATGTTTAGTTTTATAAGAAACTGCCAAAACGTCTTCCAAAATGGCAGTGCTATTTTGTAGTCCCACCAACAATATGTGATTGATCCAGTTTCTCTGCATGCTTGCCAACATTTGGTGGTGTCACTGCTTTTGATTTTGGTCATTCTAATAGATAATGCAATGATATTTCATTGCAATTGTAACTTGCATTTCCCTAGTAGCTAATGATTTTGAATATGTTTTCATATGTTTATATGCCATCTGTATGTCTTTTTCAGTGAAATGTCTATCCATATATTTTACCTATTTTCAAATCACACTGTTTACTTAATTTTAAGAGGCCTTTATTTCATAAATGTCTTTTAAGATAATTTTTTGTTTGCTTTTCCCTTGTCAATCTCTAGAAAACTAAATATTTAAAGATAAAACCACCTTGGCATATTCATTCGAAGTTTGGAACACTGCCTCTTGTAACTGAAAAGGTAAGAGGGGAGGAAAAAGTGAAGATAATTGTTGAGAAAAACTGCTTCATTGTAAATGCTATTTAAATATCATCAGTCATTTAAAATTAAGTCAGCTGTTTATTTTTCCTAAGTCCTCCAGTGCAAGCTGTTCCGTGAATGCAAGTGTGCAGAACCTTATGCAGATGATGCAACATTGTGACCTACATTCCCTTCAGAAGCCGTCTGAGCCTAGCTGTCTCTACAAACCTATTAGAAAAACTTGCCAGTTTAAGACTGTACCTTCTGGCACTGAAAAGTCTATTTCCATTTGTGACAATGTGTCTGAACTTTTAATGGCAATGCAGGATGAGTTGGACCAAATGACTATGTAAGTATTTTTATTCTTTGTCAGGAGAAGTAGCAAGATATTT
The DNA here is from genome assembly GCA_963574355.1 of Loris lydekkerianus. Classification (NCBI taxonomy): domain Eukaryota; kingdom Metazoa; phylum Chordata; class Mammalia; order Primates; family Lorisidae; genus Loris; species Loris lydekkerianus. The sequence continues at coordinate 20,255 of CAUYPK010151894.1, forward strand.
AAATATCACATTTTCTTCTCAGTCTAAAGAACAGTATAAATCCTTTAAGGTCTTAGTTGGCCATTTGGATACATATTGTTAACTGATCTTTCATTATATTTATTGGTAAATTTTAATTGTGTATAATTACTGTTTTCCAGTCTAAGGAGTTTCTGTATTCTCAAGATCTAAGCTGATAGACAAATCTTACTGTCATTCTAACACATAGGGTCTGCTCAGCATAGATTGTCACTCATGAAAGCTTTTATAGAATCTTTTTGTTAAATGAATGATTTTATTAAACAAGTAGAAATGAAATTCCTTGCATTATACTTTGGTAGATCTGCATTACAAATTTGAAGCATCCACAGTAAGGAAGATTCTATGTGGGATGCATTACATAATCTCCATGTTTAAAACATATTCAACAGAAATTCCAGAACTATGTGATATGTCTGGCCAGCTAGTTGAATTAAGAGCTCTGTAGAAGATATAGCTAATAATATTGAGATAGCTAGTCGCTGAGTAGGCTAATTCTAAATCCAGGGATTTCTCAAGCAAATATTTCCACAGGTGGAATTCTTTCAAAAATTCTGCATCAATAATTTGATAGTTGGAATTCTTTAAGAAGAAAGCTCTTTCTTGTCTCTAGATAAGGACATCAGAACATTTGGCTATATTTAGCTATACACATCAAGAATTCAGATTTTATTTAAAGTTGCTTAATCACAAGAGCCTAGTTGTGTTAGATAGATTTGACTAGACAACCACAATGAAAGAGACTGTTTTTCTTGAATATTAATATTGAAACTCTGACTGTGATTGAATAGAAAATTTTTTAAATTATGGCAAAGTTATATACTCTCAACTATAACAGTGCTTGCTTGATATTTGCTTTCCTTTTATAGGGAGCATGAAGAACTACTGAAACAAATGAAGGAAACTGAAAGCTATTCAGTCTGTGATGACATAGAATGCGAACTCGAGCGTTTAGTCAAGAAAATGGAAATGAAAGAAGAACAAATTTCCAAACTGAAGAAGCATCAAGATAGTGTAAGAAGACTTTCGTAAAAGATTTTAATAAAAAAATAATATAATATATTGGAATCAGTATTATACCTCTGTGTGACCTTCCAAATTTGAGGTCTGTATGTGGATTTTAGTGAAAAATAGAAGTCACTTAGGCTTGTTACAGAATAGAGCCATCTGCCTCATTAGAATAACATGGACCTCTTACATAACTCTATCAAGTTAAAATTTATAGAATGAATAAGGAAGTTTAGTTGTGTATTTAGAACTGGCTTTGGGGAAAATGTAAGGTTGTCTAAATTTGCCTTAGCAGCTCTCTGGTTACCCTTTTAGCTTTCTTTTCCCTTCTCCTTCTCTCCTCTAATGCCTTAATGATGCCCCTTATGTTAGCAGGTCTCTAGTTAAGTACCCTACATAAACTTGGCTCCTTGACCAGTACCCCCATCCTTAGAGCACTATTTCTCCTTTCCCAAAACACTCTGTGCTGTGCTCCATTCTCTGGGGGACCTGTACTCAGATAGCTAGAGTAAGTAAAATGGGGGTGGTTTTTAAGGACTCTGTACTCATGTGAAGTCTTAATAATGAAGAAGTTAAGTTATTAAGAAGCAATTTTAGTAATTGAACAGAAGAATCATGGAACATATTTTATCTCAAGACAATGACTGCATAGGTTGAATTTTTAGCACTATTACATTGCTGGAGCACAAGGCAGAAAGGGCCTTTCCAGGACACTTCAAATCCTATCAGGTAGCCATCTGCTGACGGATATAATCATCATTCCCATATAAGTTATATAACACATAAGCCCTGCCCCCTTTATAATAAAGTAATAAAAGATGTAGAATATTATTGCTTCTGTTCTTCTTATGGCCAATAAAGCAAGAAATGAAACTTCTAACTTCTGAAACATATTTTCACTTTATTGACTTTTAAGGCTATAGTAAATAATTTTTATATGATTGTTTTAGAGTAGCAGTTCTCAACCTGTGGGTCACGGCCCACAGGAACTGTATTAAAGGGCAGCAGCATTAGGAAGGTTGAGAACCACTGTTTTAGAGTAAAGTTATACAACTGTACACTTTCTTAGAATTACAGAGGAGAAACTTGAAAGGGATAAAAGAATAATTATACTTTTAAAACTTAGGCAAGTCTATACATAAATGTCTTTTTAAAAGCCTGATTTATATTCCATAATAGCTATAGCAGTATAAATTTTTAAATATTTTATCATGATGAATTTAATAATATCTGTAATAAAAATTACCTCTTAGCCAAATAGACAACCAGTTAATCATCCAGAGTCTGAATCAGCTCTACAAACTAAACCTATGCCTGAGTAGGACTTCAAAGAAATAAGCTTTAGTTAGTTGATAGGTATTGTTTGTGTTTAATTCTTTTTGCCCCTATTATTACCAGGTACTTCTCAAATAGTTATTCCCTTGACTTTTTTTTTTATATTCAGTAGTACTTTAAGTTCAGGAATACTTTTAAGATTTCTCATGTATGTGTGTGGGGGGTGTATTTGACTCTATGAACTTGATGCTCATTCCTAGAACCAGTTTGCTTTGCTGTTACTATCAACTGAAAGGTCCTCTTTTCTCTGTTCTCCAGTTTTTACCGGTTTCATATCTTCCATGTAACAGTCCCTTCAACTTCTCCCGTCCATATTGATCTTCTACTTTGGTTTTCTCACATGCACACACACTTCTTGTCCTACTCAAAGTTACCCTGGCTTAAAAGTATTCTCTAGTTGTTACATATGTCCTTTTCTTTCACTAAGCAATAATTCCTTGAAAGCAAAGACTTTTCATTTGTTATATTTCAACCTGATGTTTAAAAATAAAAACTTACTGAATTAAACCTTTTAATTTAATGTGATGTTTAAACCATCAACCCAATTCATTTATTTTAGGGTATATTTTTAATGTTTTTTTTACTAAAATATTAGTTGTTTTTCTCTCCAGGTCCGTAAACTGCAGCAAAAAGTTCAAAACTCAAAGATGAGTGAAGCTTCAGGTATTCAGCGAGAAGATATCAACCCTAAAGGATCAAAGAACATGAAAAATAGCCCCAGAAAATGTTTCGATGAAACGAACCCTTTTCTGAAAAATGACAACTTTCATCCAATACGAGTTCATAATCTTCAAATGAAATTGAGAAGAGATGATATCATGTGGGAACAGTAACACAATTACAAAACTGTCACCTTCACTGAACTTTGTCAATGAAATCTT
>CAUYPK010151895.1:0-18875 GCA_963574355.1 Loris lydekkerianus
GCCAGGGTAAACCCTGCCCCCATCCAAAATACAAAAAAAAAAAAAAAAAAAAAAAAAAAGTTATTAGCAAAGAAATGTGCCAAGTAAAACCAGGCTACCATAAGGATGAAAAGAAAAGGGAACAGAGGAGAGAGGTAGACATATCATATTTACCAGAAAAGCATTAAGGTCATTACAGACACATTGGAAATCAGAAATCTTTGGTTTAGTATCATTTTAATTTAAATCATTTTGTAGTTAAACGTACATTATAAGCTAGGGGTGGGGACAGCAGAGCAGCATCCTGTTTTCCAAGACTGTGTCCTCTGAAGGTCTTAATTATGCCCTGGTTCCACCCCAGCAGAGCTAGGAGATAAAAAGACAAGGACTTTAGGAAGGAAGATTAGCCAAATATTGGTAGCTCAGATCCTTAATTAACTGAATTCATTTATTTGAGCTCTACTCCTCAGAGAAAGACAGGAAAATAGGGGTAGGGGTAATAATTCTTAATGAAAGGAACCTGTTTGGTGACTTTTCTCATTGCCAAGGCAGTAGATTCCAGTGCTGGATTCTTTTTTCTTTTTTTTTAAGCTAAAGGACAGAGTTTATTTTATTTTATTTTATTTTGAGACAGAGTCTCAAGCTGTCGCCCTGGGTAGAGTGCCATGGTGTCATAACTCATAGCAATCTCAAACTCTTGGGCTTAAGCGATTCTCTTGCCTCAGCCTCCCAAGTAGCTGGGACTACAGGCACCTGCCACAACACCTGGCTATTTTCTTGTTATCACAGTCATTGTTATTTGGCAGGCCTGGGCCGGGTTCGACCCCACCAGCTCCAGTATATGTGCCCAGCACCCTAGCTGCTGAGCTACAGGTGCCAAGCCCAGAGTTTATTGGCAAATGGACAAGAGAAAGCGAGAGAACGGAACCCCCACAATGCAGAGGGGAAACCCCTGAGTCTTTTTCTTCAAAAAATTGTTATTTTTTTTTACGTAAATTTATAAGTATAATTGTTACAACCATTTTTCAAAAAGTATAATCTTTTTCACTCTTTTTCTCTTTTTGCTTGGCTCTTTCCCTGTCTCCTCTCCACTCAGCTCACATCGATGTCCTACCAGGAATCCTGGTGGCTAGCAACTGCATGTGCTTCCACATTGTTCTAGAACACAGGCACATGCATACACACAGGGGGTTTTAGTTACTATTTATTTTATAAAAATAAGATGTCTTATATATACTGTACCGTATCTGGCTTTTCTCAATACCACATAAAAATCTCTCCAGTCCCTCCATGGCTCTAATTTATGATTTTTAACAGTCACAAATCATTCCATGCTGTAGATAGATTAATGATCTAATGTACATATTTCTCTTTTTTCCCCTCCAGGCTTTTGTGTTATCAACTATGCTGTAACAAACACTCTTGCTCTGTGTCTTTTGGACAGCTTCCTAAGAGTGGGGTTGCTAGATGAAAGGATAGTATAGTTTTTGTTTTTGCTTTTAAGAAGAAATGCTGCTAGACTTTTCTTCTAATTTGCTAATGACCTTGGGAACTCACTTTTCCTTCCTGGACCTTTGTTTTCCCACAGGTAAAGAAGGCATGTGGGCAGTATAGGTGACCTTGAATGAGCTCTAGCTTGTCCTAACCCTCTCTGCTCCTGCACCAGCACCCACTGCCCTATGTTTTGCTGCAGTCAAGTGAGACTCATTGCTACTGCTGACTCAGGAACAAGCGCCCTGCCTGTCTCCGTCTCAGAATTTGGAACCTAAACATTTTGCATGCAGACTAGTTCCTTAGCTAAACCACTGATTTCCAAATATGAACTCGTCTAAAATGCTACAGGGAAGGAAGCTTGCCTTGATTAGTTCATGTCTCTCTGACACTCTGGATCCAGATAAGAAGTGACAGTGAGGCTGATTACAAAACTCCAAGCTTCTGTCCTATATGTTGACATTTACCTTGATCTAAACAAAAAGGTGCCTCAGGACGAACTTGCAGCAGCTTCTGTGTTGGAACACTTTTCCAGAATGTTCTTAATTTTCTTACTAGGTGACCAAGCCATGAGAAGAGGGGAAAATATTGCACTGTGATTGCCTACTTTGTAAACTTTTCTATTCTGTGTATGTCTACCCATATTAAACCTTCTGGACCAGAGAGAGAGAACTGTTTTATTTGCTAAATCTGAGGGGCTTCAAAGGTATGATTCAGAGACTGAATAATAACAACACCTTAGTGAAAGTATACCAAGTAGCCAACCTTAATCTGGGCACTTGGCAGCCTTTTTTCATTTCTTCCTTAGGCTACCCTTAAGGTATGTTAATACTTATTATCCTCATTTTACAGAACGGGAATTTCCCCCAAGGTCACAGAGCTAGGAGGTGGTGCAGTCTGTCTGCAGAACCCGCATTCTTAACACAGAATGATACTGCAATGGAACTGGGCAATAGTAGACATGTGGGGTAAAAATACTGTGTGGTTCCCTGACTATTGGCAATGTCACCTGAAGCCCACACTGAGCCCTCACTCACATCCATCATCCAAGGAAGCTTTAGGTGCAAACGGTCCCCACATTCATGGCTAAACATAGACACGGGTGCTGACACTCTGTGGTCCCTGAGTTGACCACAGACCGGGGCTCAAATCCTGGCTCTGCCGGCTGACCTTGGGCACATTTCTTCACCTTTCTGTCAAATTGAACTAGCAGCTCTTTTTCCGAATGCCGCCCGGAGGACCAGAGGAGGCTGTTGCCAAGGGACCCTCCTAACACAGAGAGCAGGCCTTCTCAAAAGCCCGGGTTCCTTTACCTTTCTCTAGCTCAAAGGAGGGCAGCGACTTGAATGTGCACGGCCGTCCTCCAGGCCCTCTCCCGTCTACGTTGCGGTTTGCCTTTCGCGGCTTGGCACAAACACTGGCGTCAGGGCTATCAAAGGTTGGCCTCTTTTTCAGTAGGCTACCCGCGTGCAGCCGGGTGGACACGAGTCTTCAAAAATAGCCATTTATTTGCTTATCTGCAAGGAAGGAGTGTGTATGTGTGTGTGTGCGGGGGGGGGGGGCAAAGTGATCGAGGACAAAATCAATTACTATTTTTCATCTTTGACAAAGTAATTAAGGCCGTAGTGACTGGCTAATTCCGACCGAATGGCTGCGCGGTGATGGATGCGGATTTACGGCTTCCTCGGCAGCAGCGCGAGCAGGGCGATTATCACTCCAAACAGGCTGCTGCGGAGGGTGGGGGCGGACACCCGCGTCCAGAGGACCTGAGCCTTTTCTTCTTTTTCTTTCTTTCTTTTTTTTTAATACTGCGGCTGCATCCTCTGCGCTTCGCAGGCTCTGACACGCGCCCATAAGCACGACGAGCTGCCCCAGGGTCTGGCCTCCTACCTCGGCAGGCAAGCTCGCTCCCGCCCTCTAACCCCATCCTCCTGCCCGGGTGCTGTCACTCCGCCCCCAGTCAGCCTCCCTGCGACCCCTTTTGGCCCTGGTTCCAGCCCTCTCTCCATTCTCCACGTGGCCCCTCCTTTCTAGAATTTTGCGGCTGAAAGTGGGGGGAGGGGAACAGCCCGCGCTGAGTCTCTGCCAACAACCTTCCCCCCTTTCCGCAGACTTCCCTGCGCGTCACCCGCCTCTGCAGAGCCTGACGCGCAGCGGGCCCCACGCGGGAACCCGAGCTCACACTTGGCTGGGAAGGGGGACTGTGGGGGAAACGTCAGGCCTGGGGACTGAGCGGGGGCGCTGGGCGTAACTGAGACCCAGGGCGACAGTGGGGGCGGTGAAAAGGCTGGCGGGGCTCAGATCCAGTTCTTCCTCACCCTCCCCGGCCTGGAACTTATGTGCGCCCAAGAACGTCAAGGCTTCGGGTGAATGAGCCCTGCTCTAGCACTGGCCCTTTCTGGGCTGCTCAAACGCAAATTTTAGGAAACTAGCTAGAACATTTTGAAGTCGTGACTGTCCCTTGTGGACGTCAACCCAGGGACCGCAGAGGGAGGCCTGTACGGACATATGGGCGTGGGGCGTGGTTCTGCCCCAGGCCGACCGCTCACTGAAGCCAGGGTCTGCCAGGCCTGCCCTCGGAAGTGCTGGAATCTGGGGGTAACTCCTCGGAAAATGGGGTCTGTTTTGGAATAAACATCCCGCATAAGCGTCCTGTAAATTCTCTTCAGCATCCTCCTTGGCGCGCAGAGCCTGGGCGGTGCCTCCCAGCGCCCGTGAGAACCGGAGCAAGCGCTCCAGCGGGGTTCTCCTCCTCACCTCTTCCAGCCAGAGTCCAATGCAGCCTTATCCTGCCCGCTAAGCCCTCCTCTCTGACCTCGCTCGCCGTTCCCAACAGCTAGTCCCTGGCAGAGCGCGACTGACCCCCAGCAACAGCCTTATGGGAGGTGGCTAGGATCTTCTAAAGGGTTTGAAAGCTGAGCCTCAGTTTCCCCAAAGGCTGTTGCCAAGGCCACATGGCATAATTCATGGAAAGTCCTTTTCCCATGGTTCAATATTGAGATGTACAATAAAAATCGGCCCGAAATCCGCAGTTCAAACGTCATGCTACCTTGGGGAACTAATCCCTCCCATCCCCACCTAAAACAATGCAGACCATGTGTCCCCAGCTGGCTACCCTTGGAGGGGCCTCGCGGGACAGTCGCCAGCGGAGGCATCCAAGCACTCCCGGGCTTCAGGAGAGGCGGCAGGAGCGGGTCCGAAGTGCCCCGGCGCCGCCACAATCTGCCGCCGCAGCCTCCGCCTGCGGCAGCGCTGGCACTGTCCTCCCGCCGCGTGGGGACTGCCCAGCCGAGTGTGACAGCGCGGACCCCGAGGCTGTGCGCAGGGTTGCGGGCAGCAGGGAGGGGACAAAATGCTTTCCGTAGCTTTTCCTCCCCAAGGCCAAGGGTTCCCCCATTAGACCCTCAAGGAAAAAGGAAGCGTTTTGCTGAGAATCCCCTTCTCATTTCCAATCTACATCTTCGTTGATACGTTTTGCTTTTGTTATGGTTATAGCGCGTTGCTTTGTACCAACGGAACAGTCCGTCTTTTTGTCGTCACATCACCCCCCCCCCACTCCATCCTTGCCGCAGTGTCTTCCAGTGGTTTCCCCCAGGGCCATTCTGCCCCCTCCCCCGTTGCTGGGAATCTCCGTTTGGAGGGTATCTAAGGTCCCTAGGCTTCCAAGTGGGGCCTGGCCCTGATGGGTTTCACTAAATAGCTGTGATGGACGAGTGCGTTTCCTTTGACTTTGAAAGTGGCACAAGAACCAAGTCAGTGTTGGAAATAATTTCCTTTTTATTCCTCTAAAATGTTTTCAGAAGAGCTTAAAAAAAAAACAAAACAGTCAATTGCGCTGGGGATTTGTTACTGATTGTGTTAACAGATAACATGGGAATGCAAATACGAGATCGCAATTTTTAGGAGAAAATCCAGGACCCCTCACACTAGATGTGAGAATCAAGTCCGCATGCACACAGAGGTGGGCACAGGACCCCATGCCTGCACCAGCCATGCAGACTCTCAGTCACTTTCAGGGTAGTACTGCAGAGTCCCTGAAGACTGGGGTAGACAGCCTTGAAATCTGGTGGAAAAGAAAGACAACCCTCCATCCAGCCCAATCCACTCTGTTGGCGGCTGTGCCCTGCCTTGGGTGCAGTGGGACGTGTCCCTCCCATGTTTCCCTTAATTAGGAGGAGGCAAACTTCTGTCCTCCCTTCCTGCCGGTTTCGGTTTAGTAATCAGACCCACATGAGTCACGCCAAACACGCAGCCTCCTCCCGCCCCAGGGACAACTGGTCAGCGTAGGCAAGGCTGTTGTCCCTTTAAAACTCGAATCCAAGGGGGTAATGATTTATCAAACTTGTATTATCAAGAAAATGTCAAACCAAGGGCACCTTGCTTTGCACTGACGCAAACCGGCCTTTCCCAAGGAGATATAGAAAGCGCTTCTCCTGCTAGAGCCGAACCCAGTCTTGCTAATAGCGGGTTTTACCGTCTACCGGTTCAATCGGTTACCTGTGTTAGACATGGTGAGTGTTTGCTTTTGTTCTTTCAAAAGGAAAGGGGCTGAAGGAATAGGGAGGGCAGATTCGTTCTGGATAGTTCTCTTTGAAATATCCATGCATTAGAGGCGGGGAGCCAAGGAGGATAATTCTGGCAGCCGCGGGTATTTGTACTCGTGACTATCACCTGAGATGGATAAGAGGTTTCTTCAGCTGTAGAGCGGAGAGGCTGGGGCTCCCACAGGCGAGATTCCGGGTACTGTCCTCGGTGCTGAAAAGCCAGATGCCGGTACAGAGGCGAGGGGCTCTGGATCCTAGCGGCTGCTGAGACAGGAATGCTGGTTGGCGCCAAGGTACTTAGATTTGTTACAAATTAAGGAGTTCTGTCCTGTTCATTTGTGAAAGGGGGCTAGACCAGAGGCATGCGGATGAGATGAAAGTAATAGGATTATTCTCACAGTAGAATAATAATTATTGGTGCTAATGTTTAGGAAGCCCTGAAAGATAACAGCAGGGAAGAAAGCAAACGGGAAAACCACTGTTGGCAGTTCTTTTCATTTGAAAGTCAATTGGGAGGAGGCAAATAAAAATTAGTTGTGAGTTTTGTGAGCAAGGGTAGGGTTGTGGAGGATATAGACTCCTGTTAATAGTTACGGTTAAAAAACAAAAAGCAGGAAAACTTTGCATGTTCTCAACATGTCTGGAATCTGAAAGTAATGACGATTGTGTAAGATAACAAACCCAGTTACTACCTTGCGTTTTAAGTGGCTTATTTTTGTTGTCGTCTTTTTTTTTTTTTTTTTTTTTTTCCTACTTAGATCGTGATTCTTATCCCCGTCTTTGCTCCTTTGGGGGAGGAGGTGGGTTTTGGAGCACCGAGATTGACACCACCGATTTGGCCTCAAGCGCTGGCAGGTGCCAGGGCATCAGCTTTGTGGCCACAGCTTGTCTACTGGGGAAAAGAAAGAAAAAAACAGGCAGTGTGCATTGTTGAATGACAAAGGAAATGGGGCGGAAAATTAAAGAATCTTTCTACAATGGTGATGGGGACGCGGGCACCCCACAGCTGTGATGTGAAATCCAAAGAGGGCACGAGCTCATGACTGCAGGGCTATTTCCTTCCTCTCCTCTTCGCCCCTCCAAAACACATTTCTGCCTCTTCTTAGTTCATTCTCCACCAGAGAAGGAATATTACTTTCTTTATTTCATCTGGTTATTGACAAGATGGGAAAATTGAGAAATACTAATTACAGTCTTTCTAGGGGAAAATAAATTCAGACTCCAGTTTGCTCCCCCAGTTATTTGTGTTTTGGACCCGAGTCGCGAGCATCTCCGTCCGTAGACACAGGTAAAATACAGCTGCCGTGATTTTGTTTTGCATAAACTTGACATTGTACTTGCAGGATTGCAGTGCTCCAAAGGAAATGAATAAACAACCAGCCAACAGCCTGGAGGCAGCGGCGGCGCTGGGCCACCCCGATGGCAGATGCGCTCCCAGGACCAGCCCGGAGCAAGAGCTTCCCTTGGCTGCCGCCGCCGACGCCGCGACGCAGCCACGTGTGCCCAGGTCTGCTTCCACTGGCGCCCAAACTTTCCAGTCCATTGACGCGCGAGCATGTGAGGCCGAAGGGCCAGGAGTGGGGTCTTGCAAACTCAGTAGCCCCCGGGCGCAAGCGGTCTCGGCAGCTTTGAGGGACTGGAGCCAGGCGCACGGCGCGCAGCCCGCCTCTCCTCCTGGGGGCGCAGGCCCCGGCAACGCGCTGCACTGTAAGATCCCGGCTCTGCGCGGCCCGGAGGGGGATGCGAACGTGAGTGTGGGCAAGGGCACTCTGGAGCGGAACAATACCCCTGCGGCAGGCTGGGTGAATATGAGCCAGAGCACGGTGGTGCTGGGCACGGATGGAATCACGTCCGTGCTCCCGGGCAGCGTGGCCACCGCCGCCGCTCAGGTAAGCAGTTGCACTCGGACCGCGCGGTGTCCTGCTCTCCAGCTGCGCGCAGGAGGCAAGCCGGGCTGTGGCGGGTGCACGTGTGCTGATGGGGAAACCGATTGGCAGTGCCAGGAGGTGGATGCGGGAGGCAGCTTTGGGGCTTTGGAAGCTCGCACTACGCTGGGGTCGCCGTTCGGGGCGTGTGGGCTGCACTGACCCTGCCAGGGTGCCGCGACCTGTCCCTTTCCAGCCTCCGCGGTAGCAAGCATCTTAGAGTTCGGGTGCAGACCCGGGAAGTAGCTGAGACAGAGGTCGCTCCTTTATGCAGACAGACTCCCCTTTCTGCCAATTACTGGGTCTTTTCTCTTCTTAAAAATGTCCTTTCTCCTTTTTTTTTTTTTTAAAGAAAATTCAGGTAAAAAACCAGGTGGGTGGGGGGCAATAACAGTTTTAAGTTCTGTAGCCTTCACTCTGCTAGTCACCATTTATCACAGGAGAACTCGTTTGATGAGAAGTGGGTTTACACGCGCCTACTGAAGCTTAAGCTTCCAGGGCCTGTGCTTTGTCTGCGCCCTTCCAAAATCAGCAGCTGATTTTGCCATCATAATTTTGTATTTTTTTTTTTAAAGTGTATATCCCTCAACTGTGTAAGTGTCAAGTAATTAATCCTTTTACTAATCAGCCAAAGGTGTGAAAAACCCAGGGAACAAATCCCAACCTCTGGCCTATGATGGATAAAGGCAACTTTTGCTGGTGCTCCCTTTCTTCATGTTGGCTTTTGCTTTCTTCCATTTCCCTCTGGTCTTTGTCCTTCCTTCTCTGATGTCTTCTTTCTTCTGTTTCATTCACTGTAGCTCTTTTTTTCCCATTTCCTGCCCTTCTGCTATCCTTTTTCCTCCCCTAGGTTTGGGCACTAAGCACGTATCCAGCAGTGGGGTCTGGCCCACAATATGTGTCTGTGTGAGATTTCAGATTTACACAATCCTCCCCTGGCCACTCAGTGTTCATACATACGTGTCCTTTCACACTCACCCACAGGCCCACATAGCAGGGACTGGGCTGTTAGAATAAATGGAAATAAATGTAAACTTAGACTTTCCCACTCATCCTTGCTCTTGGGGTCCATGTCTGGAGCATTTATCTGTGTGTATTAACCGCCTCTGACAGTATGTACCCAACAGTGTGACCCTAGCTGTAGTAGAAAATTTGTTTCACTTGTCTTCTTAACCTCCGCACTGCGGCAAAAGGAGCTGGAACTCCCACTCTTTGCAGCCCTGGAAGGATCAGAGGGTGGGGTTAGCAGTGGAGGTGGTATGTGTGTGGGAGGAGGGGAGGGAGGATGTTAAAAGGTTCAGGTTCCTGCAAGTCCTCCTTTTCAACGCTGCCAGATATTTCGATTGGGGCTTTCTGACACCCACCCTGGACCTCTTCTCCCTCCCCAAGATGTCTCTCCTGACAGCTGCTACGTTATCCTCCCAGGCCTAGCCTGTAGGAAAGTGTAGGACGTAGCAGGTTGCTACAATAGGAGAGGAAGGATCACCGAGGAGGCGGAAACTGCACAGTGGCCTGAGCCCCTGGAAGACAGGCTCAGTGTCCAGGGGTCCTGAACATTTTCAGAGTTCATTTGAGGTGTCTAAACCACCACATTTTTCTGCTTAGTAGTGAGGGATTCCAGAAACAGGCCCAAGAAAGCATCTTAGTGTGAGTTTGGAGAACCTCAAAGATTCATAGACTGCTGGAACTGGCAGGTATCTCAGGGGACAGTTATCCTAAAGTCTTCTTTTTACAGATGGGACACGGAGACTCTGAGTGACAGAGCAGGTGGCTTTTGTGGGTTATCCAGTAGTGGAGTGTAGGTCAGAACTCTTTACCATATCGACCTTTTTCATTCTTCCTCTTGTTTCACCCCCAAATCTCCCTCCTGCCCATCTGCCTTGCCCCCCTGCTGAAGGATGCCCCCTCGATGTAGATGACTAGGCAGGTTCTGCCCATAGACTTTGGCAGAGGAATCTAGGCTGTGGCTCTGGCTGGCTTTGGCATTGCAGCTCTCTTTCTGGCCTTGGCACACACTCTGGACAAAAAAAAAAAAAAAGGCCGAGGGAGGGGCGTGGTGGGGTTTTGGGGGTCATGTGTGATTGGTTAAGAATCTGCTTGCTGCGATGTCTAGGCATGATGTTGGGGGCCTGCTTGCCAAATAAACTTTTGCTGATGGGTTGGGGATGGAGGGACCTGCTTGCAATCCACTTACAGATTCAAGGTTTGGGAAGACCTGCTTGCTGGTGTGCTTGGACTGTAGGATCTGGGGAAGAGGGGCTCAGGGTTGGTTTAAGATGTATCTTGGGATCAGGATTGGGGACCTGCTTGCTGAAAGACTCTCAGTGCAGGTTCGAGGGGCAAGGACCCTGCTTGTAGATGCATCCTTTCTTTATAACTGGGGTCCTGCTTGCTGATGCATCCTCAGTTGAAAATTGGGGGTCTGCTTGCTGGGAAGGACCCTTAGCCAGGGGAGAGGGGTGGAAGGGGCCTGCTTGTGGACCTACCTGGGGCTGTTATCCGACAATGTGCTTTTCCGCCCCCAGGAGGACGAGCAAGGGGATGAGAATAAGGCCCGAGGGAACTGGTCCAGCAAACTGGACTTCATCCTGTCCATGGTGGGGTATGCAGTGGGGCTGGGCAATGTCTGGAGGTTTCCCTACCTGGCCTTCCAGAACGGGGGAGGTATGGCTTTTCAGCTCTTTCCGCCTGCTGGTGTGGCGGGCGGGCACTTGAGGGTTGGGGGGGACCCGGACCCCTTGGGGCAGGCCAGGAGGGGAGGCTCGGGGCAGCTTCCTCACCTTCCAGCCCTAGACCTTGTAGGGGTAAAGAAAGAAAAACCGGAGGGCAGGAGCGATTGTCATTGTTTGGCACCAGATCTAGGAGGTTCTTATCCAGAGATGGGCTTACAGGTGAGGAGTGCAAACCCATGATTCCCCACTGGCCCAGTGTGGGGGCCTGAGTCAGTGGGCATTAATGCAGGGAAGTTCAAACTCCAGTGGTCAAGTATTCATTAAGAAAGCAGAGGCTGTTCAAGCACCCAGTCAACTTTAGAGCCAGTAGCTGTGCAGTCCTGAAGGCCAAAATGAGGATTATAACCTGGATATCTGAGTCTTCCTAGGAGACTGAGAAAGGGGAGCTCAAGGAGAGTGGAATTCAGGGTGCTGTTGAGCGAGGAGGTGCCAGGGGCTAGGGGTTGGGGGCTGGGCTTCCAAAAACCTTTCAGAGGCACCCTCCCTTACCTTCTTGGGCAGAAGTAAGGGCATATTTTGATTTCAGTAATTTAGCAAAAGCAGTTTTTCTTTCACTTGTCCTACCTGGGTGGAAGATGCTGCTTCTGAAGGAAAATTGTGTCAGTGGTGGGAAGGATGCCAGTTAGGCACACACCAGCTCCCCAGCCACTGGGGTCCCTTCTATCTCTTTTGTACACACTGAGGAGGGACCCTACACTTTCTGGATCCTGTCTGTCTGGAGAGGCACCCTGTTGACTAACTGACAACTCACACTCTAAGAATAGGGATTTGCACCTAGAGCTCCCTTCTGCCATCTTCTCAACGGGACCAAAGGGACAAGCAATGCACCTCCTTACCCCATAGTCGGGCAGATTTTTTTTTTTTTTTTTTTTTTTTTTTGTCATCATTTAGGCTCTCTTCTGGAGGAATTTGTTGCGCTGGAACTGACAGGTGCTGCACGACCAACCCATCCCCTCTTCCCTCCTCCCTATTTCCAAATTAGGACATGCTGACAAGGGCTTATGAGAGAACTGCAGAGCATTTGCCATCAGGGGTGCCCTGAAAACAAAACATGTGCTGGCCACATGAATATAGGCACCCCTGACGGGGTTCCGTTTTGTTTTCTGCGGGGAATTCTCAGACCAGGGTGTTATCATAAGGCTTCCAAGAGGACAGGTACCCAGGATGTGGGGTGTGGTGGGCATGAAGCAAGGAGGGTTGCCAGCGAAAGGACCCGTGCCAGTGCCTGTGCTCTGCTCGCCTGGAATCTGCGAAGTGCAGGGTTGCTCAGAGTAGCCAAGAGGTCTTGGTTCCAGCTGGAACCAGGTGACAGGAAGGGGACTCAGCCTTTTCTGCCCTGCAGTCCAGGCACATAGCCCTCATCGCAGAGTGCAGAGCTCGCCCTCTCTTCCCAGGAGTGGAAGAGGCAGGCCCTCTCCCCCCAGGAGAGAATAAGGCAGGGCCTCTGGTTTTGATGCTGCTGGGCCTTCCTAGCCTGGCCAGCCTGAGGTGGGAAAGCAGGAAAGTCCTACCCCCCAGCAGGAAGTGGGGAGACGGATAAGCTGCAGCATGCACAAAGATCAGCCTCCCTTCTGCTGAGCCCCGTGCTCTGGGTTCTGGCATCTCTAGTTCCTGGATTTACTCTGACACACATCAGCACTTCCTGGTCAAACCCATTTCAAAGATCACAGCAATTCCCCCATGCTCCTCCCAAATAAGCTCAAAGACTGTGGAAGGGAAAGAACCCAGAGAACCCTCAGCAAGTCTATGGAGGTAGGGCATTCTGGAGAGTAAAGAGATGAAGGGTAAAGAACATGTGCTCACAGTCTAGACCAGACGCCCCCATCAATCTTACCCAGGGTCAACGCCTGAGCCCGGAACTGTGGGAGGAGAGAGAAGACAGACTTCCTGGAGGAGGAAACACTTGAGGTGCCCTTGAAGGATGGAAGGGGCTTCTCCTATGGAGTAGGGAGCTGAGAAGTGTGTGATGGGTAGGGGTGGGGGAGAGGGATGGGTGTCCCCACTGACCTCTCCCAGCACTGACCTAGCCCTGGCTGGCTGAAAGTGTGCAGGAAGCTTTTGGGATGAGAGGAGGGATACTCTGGGTTATAGCTGAAGATTTGCGGTCCTTCAAGGGCTGAGGCTCTTTCACCACTCTGAATCCATTGCTTGAGCTTTGGAAGGGCTTAATTTTGGGAAATTGAAGTGCTATAATAAGAAACAAAAAGAAGAAAAGAATGCAATTCCATCCCCATATAATCCCCAGTGGTCTGCCCAAGGCAATATTGAAACAAGGAGTGTATTTGTGTGGGTAACCTTACCTTTGTTGGACAGGGATTTTAAATGTTCTGGCTGCCTGTTGTTGAACCTGAATATCAAAAGCTTCTTTAGAAAAGGAGCTGAATTGTCCTGTTGATTGAGAGGGAGCCTGGCCCCCAATCCAGGCGATTAAGGTGGGCCAGAGCCCTGCCTTTGCCTCCCTGGGCTCTTACTCTCCCACTCTCTTTCCAAGGTGCTTTCCTCATCCCTTATCTGATGATGCTGGCTCTGGCCGGATTGCCCATCTTCTTCTTAGAGGTGTCACTGGGCCAGTTTGCTAGCCAGGGGCCAGTGTCTGTGTGGAAGGCCATTCCAGCTCTGCAAGGTAAGTCTAGCCTGCCTCCCAGCCTTTTCAGTCTCTTCCCCTGTCCTCTCTGGCACCATGCAGCCCCAGGGAGGGAAAGCCACTTTTGTAATCAGTAGAACCCATTCTTTTATCTGATCCTTCTGAAGAATGGCTTAAGATCATCTCTGGCGTTGCTGAGTTCCTGGGAGAATGCCTCCATGTCCCCTGTACACATATAGTCCACTTTACTATTAATATGTCTGTCTGTACAAGAGAGCTAAGTCATAGGTCCCCACCCTTAACCCACTATAAGAATTCCATAGGGTTTGGCACAGAATGAATTCCTGGAATTTTTGCTTCCACAGGCTGTGGCATCGCGATGTTGATCATCTCTGTCCTAATAGCCATATACTACAATGTGATTATTTGCTACACACTTTTCTACCTATTTGCCTCCTTTGTGTCTGTGCTGCCCTGGGGCTCCTGCAACAACCCTTGGAACACACCAGAATGCAAAGATAAAACCAAACTTCTATTAGGTAAGTTTGGAAATACCTGGTTTAGGTGTGTGTATTTTGAACCATTCATTCATTCAACAAAGTAAATTGAGCACGTACATGGGGGAAAATGTCAGCTGGGCCCTATAACATCTACTAGGGGCACAGATTAAAACAAACACCAAACATACCTCATGGTCCAGAGGAGGGATAATCAAATTATTGTTGGCACATGAGTAACTGAGTGTTTTTTAAAATGCAGATTTTCACAGGCCCACGGTAGAATCTGACTTATAGATTTGGGTTTGGGTGAGCCTAAAAAAATGTGCACTTAATAAAGCTCTCCAGAATCTTATTTTGTTTTATAGTGTGTTTCTTGAAGTGGTGGGAGTTGGTTAGAAGCCCCACTGCAGCTTTCTTTAATAAGAGTTTGCATTTTCACTAGATTCCCAGGTGAGTTGTCTGCATTGTACCTATTTGAAATGTGATGCTCTAGGTCCCGGAGAGAGTGGTCCTGGGCCCAAATTGACAAAACTTCTCAGTACATGAGGCAAGTGTGAGCGCTGGCTCTTACACTTACACCTCTGATAAAAATGCACCTCAGGTGGTGCCTGCAAGAGGGTGAGTCTACTGGGGAGTCAGAGAGGGTCCCTGGAAAACAATAGATTGGGACTTGAGGACTTGGGGAAAAATGTCAGCTTCTTGGGTTAAGGGCGAGAGAGTCAATGTGATAACGAACATGGCACGTATATCAGAAAAACTTGCTGGTCTGGTCTAAGACATCTTTGCCATTGACTATATGTGTGTCTGGGTCAAGTAACTTCCCCTTGGGTCTTGGTTTTCATCTGGAAAACAGAAATAATAATCCTCACCCTATGTACCTTATGGGATTGCTGTAAGAAGAACAGAAGTGAGGGATATGATAGAGTTGCAGAAGTATAAAGCTCTCCTACAAATAGAAAGTGCTATTATCAGTCACTTTGGAAAACGCTGGTCATTTTAATGGGGACCTAGAAACAAGTAGTTTCTTCTTTTGCCAGTAGATCTGCAAATTCTCAAGCTGGGTCTATACCGAAGTCAGCTTTCTGTGGTGTCTATAGGATTGGCTCTTGGTGTTGGCCTCCAAGACAAGCTTTTTCTCTGGAACTCTGTGCATTGCAGAATTAGCACATTATTTAAGCCTTTGAGTATGTTAAGGGCAAAAGACGAATTCTCCCCGCCCATATTCTCAGAGAGATACCAGATGCCATTCTCTCTCTCTCTTTTTTTTAATTTCAGATTAATATAAGGGTACGATTAATATAATTAATATGATTGGGTTACATTGTTTGCATTTGTTAGGTAGTATGAGATGCTATTCTTTTCTACATTTTCTATCACGTATATGTGTATGTTTTGTGGTCTGTATGGATATGTGTGTATGTTTTAAAGCAAACTGAGCATGGTAACTGGGCCAAGCATGTGGGTGGAGGTCCAAGGGGCAGAGAGGACCCTGCCCCTGGTTTCTAGTCTGGTGCATAATTACCCAGGAAGCAGGAAAGGCAAAGACGTTACACAGCTAAGCTCCTGTTGACTGGTTTAAACCATAAAACTAGGCAAGCTCTGAGTAGAAAGAGACAATGGACATTTTCCCCTCTTCTTATTCCCTGTGAGCGTATGGTCAGACTGGGAAGATCCTATCTCATTCATGGCAGTGCTTTAACTTTGGGGGTAAAATACAAGGTGTCAATTCCCTCTCTTTTTGTGCAGCGATCCCCATCTGTCATTCTCTGTTATCTCCACGTGAACATGTTCTGCTTCTTGGGCCAGGCTTTCCCTTGTGGATTATGGTCCTTTGGGGGTTCTGGAGTGCCTTAGATAAAAAAAAAAAAAAAAAAAAAAAAGTGATGGTGGCCTGATTCATAGAGATGCAGGCAGCTTTAGAGCCTCACTACTTTGCTGGAAATATTGGGAGTCCAGACAATGGCAATATCCAGCTCAAGGTGTCTCCCAAATGGACATACTGAGCACCGCTCACCTTCTATCTCCTGCACAACCCACACCCTATGACATCTGCACAAAAGGACTCATCCCAGGAGGGAGGGAATAAATGGCCCACCATTGCCACCTTCCTTCACAGCAGAGATGTTTGTACCGAGCTCCTCTTACTGTGGCCAAGGACTGTGAGCTCTGTGTCATCATGGAGATGCCAAGACACTCTGTGCACTCCAGCCCCAGAGGAAAGCCCTGGACCTGTCTACAGGGGAGGGCTGAGTTTGCCATCTTCCTAAGGTGCAGTCGTAGGAAAGGCTGTTTTCCTTAGGGTGACTCAACCCTGCAGGTATTTGTAATGGAGAATGACTAATCTGTGCCCTGCCAAGTGAGACCAGTGGCCGCTTTGTGAAAATAGGAGCTAGCTGGTTCCATAAAATGGAAAGAACATAAATACCATTTCTATTTCTGGAATGGCTTAATTTTCATTAGAACTTTAATTAAACGATTCCTTTTCTCCCTGGTCTTTCATGTGCTTTCATTTATTAATAATTGCCTGAGTAAAGAGAATCCCATTCCAACAGCTTCCAATTTCGCACGATCATTACCGCTGTTCTTTGTTCGGGGTTGCTGGGCCGCAGAGCTCAAGGCCCATCATTCCCTCGCTCCCGGCCCTGAAGGCGACGTGGGCTGGGAAGCGTGCTCCTGCCGCCCAGTGGTAGACAAGGATATTGCAGGAGATTTGGGAATGCGGGAGCCAGAAAGAGCGAGACCTGGTGCATTTCCGCAGGGACCGTGACCTTGTACTGCAGCTGCTGGCAGTGATCCACAGACATCCAGAGACGCTCTCTAGGGAAGCTGCCTGCTTGCTTCACAATGGCAATTTGGGAAGCAAGGATTTGGCGTTTGCTCTCGTGTTAGTAGTCTCTGCAGTCTTAGGGAGGTGGATGTACTTTTTGAAAAAGGGCCTGTACTAACTTCTGTGCTTATTTACAGAAGCGAGTAAAGGATGGTTCTCTAATTGGGCTCATTCAGGTCGCTGCTGGGGGAAGCAAAAGCTTCCCTGTAGATATTTGATAGTTATTAGGAAGGAATCCTCTTGAAACTGTTATTTGATTAGACTAAAGAAGATCATTGAATGGAAAGTCACTGGAAGGCCGTTCAAGCAGAGATTCTGAATGAGGGGAGACTACAGGGGACATTGGTCATGATCAGAGACTTTTTCTTTTTTTTTTTGTAACTGGCAGGGGTGTGCAGATGCTCCTGGAATTTAGTGGGCAGAGGCCAGGGATGTAGTTAAATACCCTGCAATGCACAAGGATGGCCCCCACATCAAAGAATTATGGGACCCCAAATATCATTAGTGCCCCCAATGAAAAATCCTGTTCTAACGAACCAATCAAAGGGGAGAGATTCTTATGACTGTTGCTTTATTTTTTCCCCAATATTCTGAGAAATTTAGGGGAATGTGTGAGAGGCAGTAGGTAATTTAGGGCAGGCAAGTGGGCTTGTGACAATTAAGTTTGTGAGCTCATATAAGAAAAAGTACCATATACCTCATTGCTGAACATCACTACGGTCACCTTCAAAGTGCTCCCCTTGGCCATCTGGTGACCATAGTGATATTGAGCAATGAGTTAGGTAGCACTATTTCTAGGATGAGTCCACCAACTTAATTGTCTGACCTCATATATCAATTTTTTTTAAATTCTGAAAAAAAAACAACAAAACAACAAACAACTGAGCAAAGTCAGGTGTGTAAGAACCAGAGAATTATGTCTCTTTTGGTCCCCACAGCTCCTTGTACGGATAGCAAAGGCTCATGTTTATGGAGCACTGAATTATATAGCTCTTTTTCTAGGGGAAGATAATGTTGAGGAGTAAAGATGCTCACTCCCTAACAAGGTACAACAATGATGATTGACTTATGGCTATAATTTACTGAGTGCCAACTGTGTGCCAGGCATCTTGTGAAATTTTTTCATGAATGATCTCATTTAATTTGGTCCTTGCAACAACCTTGTGAAAACTATTACCAGAAAATGGAGGCTTGGACAGATGAAGGAATTTGTCCAAGCTCTCAGGGCTAGGATTGTTCCTGAGCCCCGTAGTTCCAGACAAGGCTTAAATTAGGAGTCCATGAACTAGACTGCATATGTTTTTGCTTTGTTGTTCATGGTAATTAAAAACAACTTTAACTAGTTTCTGATGTTTTAAAATGGAGAGATTTCATGTAAACATCTAGAGTTGCTGCATCTTTTGCCACAACATCTGGAAAAGCTTGGCACTGATTGGCTGCAATATCCTCTGGTTTGCCACAGTCCCCACCTCCCCCTTGTTACCCTTGACTTTATGCCTTCCTTATTTGTGTCACCGGCCTGGCCTCTGTAGCTGTTTGAGTTCACGAGCCCTGCTCTCTACTTCACAATAGAGTGGTTAAGAGCATGGACTCCAAACAGAAAGGCTTGTTTGCATCCTGGGTTGATATGTGATCTTGGCAAACAGTTGCATCTCTCTGTGCCCCAGTGTCTTCATTTTAACACAGAGATAATAACAGTACTTATCTCATAGTACTGGTGGTGTGAAGCTTAAATTAATTGATGCATGAAAAGCACTTAAAACAGTACCTTAGACATAAGTACTGTGTAAGTGTTAGTTGTTATTATTACTCTTTGCTCCTTTACAGAATAATATCGTTTGGGATTAGTCATGTTGGATTCATTTTTTAATTTTTTTATTGTAATTTTTTTCATTTTTACATATACATGTGTTAATTAGGTTTCCATTTTTTGACTTCACAAAATTAAAGAGGCTTAAAATTTAATAACAATAACAATGTTTAAGATGATTAGAAACAAAAACCTCGTAAAGAATGAACGAACATAAATACATTCAAAAAAGAAATCAGAGAATAGCTGCATTAAAATATTAAGCAATAATAATAATAATAATGCAAAGAAAGTAACATTCACATTGTCAAATAAGAGTATGTCTATTATAGAAGGCTTTGACTCTGAGATTCACTATGGAGTCATCAGTTCATGGTGGACTCTTTATTTGAAATATCTGTCAATTTATAGATATCTTAAAGCTGTTAGGGAGGAATTATAATATGGTCAGAAAGACTTGAGGTTCTTCCTATTTAAAGTGCA
>CAUYPK010151898.1:0-21319 GCA_963574355.1 Loris lydekkerianus
CTAGGATGAACAAAGGAGAGAAAAGAAATGGGGTTACCCTATCAAAGCATTATACCCATGGAAGACTCTTACACCCACCCGGAGGCCTGCGGCGTGGGGGGGGGCGGCCGCCCCCCCCCCGCGCAGCCCCCCCGCGGCCTCTCGCTTCTCCCCCAGTGAGCTGGCTGGCCCCTCCCCCGCCCGCGCGCCGCGCCGGGGGGGCGGGGCGCCCCCCCCGCCCCCCGGACCCAGGCCTCCTGGTGTGTGTAAGAGTCTTCCATGGGTATAATGCTTTGATAGGGTAACCCCATTTCTTTTCTCTCCTTTGTTCATCCTAGAAGATGCGTGGGCTCTGATCTCCAAAGATAAGGAAGAACTGAAAGAGGAAATAGGCAGCAGCAAGTCTTCCTGGTTTTATTTCCAAAGGGCTTAGCCTCAAAGCAGAGAGAGGGAGGGATTGGGGACAGACAAGATGACAGAACAATGCAGGGAAAAGGAGTTACCCTGGGACTAGAGTGATCTGAGAGGGCTGATGAGAAGGTGGCCATGGGCCAGCACTGGGCTGCTGCTGGGTCTCCATTGCTGTATTATTTTTCCTTTACTTCATTTTTGCAGGCCCAGCTACTTCTGTGGCTATTTTTTGCTGCAGAGATCCAGGCCACTGAGGAGCCTTTCCCTCAGAATATACTCAGCACTGAATGGCTGCAGCAGCTGCCTGTAACAAACACCTTTCTCTCTCTCTGAGCTGCTGGTGTGTGAAGAGTTTTATAGACTGCTCTGCTTCAGGTGGAAATAGTACAGTTCCAAACTTGCTGGCCATCACCTGGAAGTCGTTGCTCTATATAGTTACTTTCTCTGTTGTGCCATCAACCATGCACACTAGTAGACACTGAGGATTTTGCTGTTTAACGACCTCATGCTCATGTATATGTGTGTTTTGACTGTGCTTTTGTGGGATGCCTGACTTGAACCTTCATGTGCTAAAGCTTACAAGTTTTGTTCTCATTATTGGTGTTATTATTAGCCTATAGACTGTTTGAGGGTCTGGGGTCTCAGCTGGGTCAACTCAGGACCCAGAACTGAGCTGAATGGATCTTTCCACCCCTCTTTGTCATCCATAACTCAGCATGTGTATTTTAATCTAGTTCTTTCTGGGATCCTTAATAGGAAAAGAAAATGATAGCACAGACTGAGCAGGAAGATGGGTCCCTGATGGGATGGAGTGGGGTTGGGGTACAGCGGGTCTCTGAGGAGACTGGAGGGGAAGGGAACAGGTCCATCAAAATCAAGTTTCTCACATTTCACTGCAAAGATGGTTGAGGGAAGCGGGAAAAGTCCATGTTATAAGACCTTCTTTCAAAAAAATTATGGGCCAGGCATGGTAGCTTATGCCTATAATCCAAGCATCCAGGTGGGAGGATTGCTTGAGTTCAGGAGTTCAAGACCAGCCTGAGCAAGAGCAAGACCCTATCTCTAGACCCTATCTCACTACTAAAAATAGAAAAAAGCTAGCTGGGCATTGTGGTGGGCATCTGTGGTTCCAGCTACTTGGGAGGCTGAGGCAAGGGAATCACATTAGCCTAGGAGTTTAAGGTTGCTGTGAGCTATGATGCTACAGCACTCTAATCAGGGCATAGAGTAAGAGCCTATCTCAAAAAAAAAAAAAAAAAATTGCTGGGATTGGGTGTGGCAGCTCACACCTGTAATCCCAGCACTTAGGAGGCTGAAGTGGGTGGATTGCTTGAGCTCCCAGGTTTGAGACAAGCGTGAGCAACATTGCGATGGGTACCTGTAGTCCCAGCTATTTGGGAGACTGAGGAAAAAGAATCACTTAAGCCCAAGAGTTTGAGGTTGCTCTGAGCTGTGATTCCATACTTTACAGAGGATGACAAAGTGAGACTCTGTCTCAAAAAAAAAAATAAATAAATAAATAAAATAAAATTTGTAGGTCACTTTCCTTTTCTTGTGCTTTCAGGTACATAACTGTGATTGGTTCCTTGCTCAGTATCCCTTTATCTGTTTGTTATCTCTGGACCCAGGTGGGCTGGGGGACAGGGACTGGTCTGTCAGTTAATGGGTTGTGTACACACAGCTGGCTCCCTAGTGCCAGACCCTGGGAAGCAATGTTCTCCAAGGCCTTGGACAGAAGTCCCCCAGTAGGAGATGGTGCTGATGTCATCGCGATGGTCCTGGTCCTCACCACAGTGATGTGGTGGGGGTGGCGGTGGAGAGGAAGGAAAGATGTGGACTGTCAAGCCCCTTTTGATTGCTGTAGCAACATTTCAAATGCCTGGTTTCAAGAGCAGCAGCCTGAGTTTTATTTGCTTTCATTTTCTTTTCGGGACCAGCATCAGTCTTAAAAATAAGAATAGCAGAAGAATCAACATTGTTAAAATGTACATACTACCCAAAGCAATATATAATTTTAACACAATCCCTATTAAAGCTCTAGTGTCATACTTTAAAGGTCTTGAAAAAACAATACTTCGTTTTATATGGAATCAGAAAAAACCTTGAATAGCCAAGACATTACTCAGAAATAAAAACAAATCTGGAGGAATCACGCTACCAGATCTCAGACTATACTACAAATCGATAGTGATCAAAACAGCATGGTACTGGCACAAAAAAAACAAAGAAGTAGATGTATGGAACAGAATATAGAACCAAGAGATGAACCCAACTACTTAACCATTATTTTATCTTTGACAAGCCAATTAACAATATTCAATGCGGAAAGGAGTCCCTATTTAACAAATGGTACTGGGTGAACTGGCTGGTGACCTATAGAAGACTGAAACTGGACCCACACCTTTCACCATTAAATAAGACAGACTCTCACTGGATTAAAAATTTAAACTTAAAACATGAAACTATAAAAATACTAGAAGAAAATGCAGGGGAAACTCTTGAAGAAATCAGCCTGGGTGAATATTTTATGAAGAGGACCCCCTGGGCAATTGAAGCAACACCAAAAATACATTACTGGGACCTGATCAAACTAAAAAGCTTCTGCATAGCCAAGAACACAGTAACTAAAGCCAGCAGACAACCCTCAGGATCGGAGAAGATATTTGCAGGTTATGTCTCTGACAAAGGTTTAATAACCAGAATCCATAGATAACTCAAATGTATTAGCAAGAAAAGAACTAGTGATCCCATCTCAGGCTGGGCAAGGAACTTGAAGAGAAACTTCTCTGAAGAAGACAGGTGCACAGCCTACAGACACATGAAAAAACGCTCATCATCCTTAATCATCAGAGAAATGCAAATCAAAACCACTTTGAGATATCATCTAACTCCAGTAAGATTAGCCCATATCACAAAATCCCAAAACCTGAGATGTTGGCATGGATGTGGAGAAAAGGGAACACTTCTACACTGTTGGTGGGAATGCAAACTAATATGGTCCTTTTGGAAAGATGTCAGAGAACACTTAGAGATCTAAAAATAGACATGCCACTCGATCCTACAATTCCTCTCCTAGGTATATATCCAGAAGACCAAAAATCATATTATAAAAAAGATATTTGTACCAGAATGTTTATTGCAGCCCAATTCATAATTTCTAAGTCATGTAAGAAGCCCAAGTGCCCATTGACCCACGAATGGATTAATAAATTTTGGTATATGTACACCATGGAATATTATGCAGCTTTTAAAAAAGATGGAGACTACCTCTTTCATGTTTACATGGATTGAGCTGGAACATAT
The DNA here is from genome assembly GCA_963574355.1 of Loris lydekkerianus. Classification (NCBI taxonomy): domain Eukaryota; kingdom Metazoa; phylum Chordata; class Mammalia; order Primates; family Lorisidae; genus Loris; species Loris lydekkerianus. The sequence continues at coordinate 3,694 of CAUYPK010151898.1, forward strand.
TCTTCTTAGTAAAGTATCTCAAGAACGGAATAAAAAGTATCCAATGTACTCAGCCCTACTATGAAACCAATTTATAGCTTTCATATGAAGGGAATGGGGAGGATGGATGAAGGGAGGGTAATTGGTGGGACCACACCTATGGTGCATCTTACAAGGGTACATGTGAAATTTATTAAATGTAGAATATAAATGTCTTAACACAATAATTAAGAGGGCACCCTGAAGGCTATGTTAACCAGTTTGATGAAAATATTTCAGATTGTATACAAACCCAGCACATTATATCCTATGATTTCATTAATGTACACAGCTATGATTTAATAAAAAAAAAGAAAGAAAGAAATGCAATTTGTAGGTCCCAACCCAAGACGAACTGAATCTAAAACCTCGGAAGTGAAGCCCAGCAATCTTTTTCAGGAGCCTTCCAGGTGATTCTGATGCATGCTAAAATCAGAGAAGCACTGGATCACATAAATCCATAGTTTCCAAATCTTGGAAATGGCTCGGTGTTCTGCCCATATCTGGCAGAGGAGCACTGTACAAGGAATTTGTAGGTTGGCTGGCAGCCTGGATTAAATATCTCTAAGATCCCTTATATTTTTCACACTACAAATAATGGTCTCTGTATTTGTAAAAAGTGCCTAAAGACACAGAGGATGAGTTGCACGCAATGATCTTTTTGGAACCTTCCATCCCAAAAGTGATAGTCTAGCATGAGGGGAACCTCCAAACGCATGTGGAATCTTAGTAAATGTTAGAAAAGAAAGCTATGTGGGCTGCATCGTTTTAGAATTCAACATCTTTTGCTTATAATTCAAACTAAATAAAATCCTTTTTATCTATAATAAAAAATAATAATAATAATAATAAAAAGAAAAACCACCTTGCCAGTGTATAAGATAAAAATCAGCCTAACATGGTTCGGTTCAACACAGAGACCCTGTCAAGTAGAGGATTCTGTGCCACTACTGACAATCAATCAACAATTATATACATTCATTCCTTCTTCAGATTTACTAGAGAGAAATCTCGTAAGAAATATTAATGGCTCGGCATCTGTGGCTCAAGCAGCTAAGGCGCCAGCCACATACACCTAAGCTGGTGGGTTCAAATCCAACCTGGGCCGCCAAACAAGAATGATGGTGGCAACCAAAAAACAGCCAGGCATTGTGGTAGGCGCCTGTAGTCCCAGCTACCTTGGAGGCTGAGGCAGGAGAATCACTTGAGCCCAGGACTTGGAGGTTGCTGTGAGCTGTGATGCCACAAGACTCTACCCAAGGTGACAGCTTGAGGCTCTGTATAAAAAAAAAAAAAAAAAAAAAAAGGAGATATTAATATACTCCATATGAAAAACTATAAACATGTATTTTATCATTTCCACGTTGATACTAAACCCAGACATATATTCACCTTTTTCTAACTGTTCACTAAAGACTTTCCCAAAAAGTCATGGTGCCCATCCCCTTTGCTCCAGAAGACAGAAAATCACCTCCAAACCCTACAACATATTTTATCCTCCCTGAGCCTACAGTCCCTTCCCAACAGAAAGAGGTTTCCTAATTCCAAGAACTATTTTGCAGAGAGTTCTGGACGGAACTAAAAATCAAACTCCTCAACATTTGTTCTTTTCCATCATGGAAAGTTCTCCACTCTCAGACCTCACTGAGCAAATCTAACTTTCTCAGTCTATGTTTATTCTCACTTTACTAACATAGTGGCATCTTGGCCAATGGCAGAACCAGGTAGCAGCCTTCCTTCACAGGTTTGTTTCGAATCAAAATGATTACATTTATTTCCATCCAAATGAAGATGAGTTCACAAGACATCTCCACTCCCACTTTTAATTCAGCAGTAAAAATCTTCTACATAGGAAGAAAAATAAATTAGAAAAATTATATTCAATGGAAGATTTGCAAATATGTCTCTTCTGGCCAGAGCAAAGCTTTACATAAACTCTAAGTAAGCCATATCATTGCAGACAGACCCAGCAGCATGTATACAGATGAAGTCTCAACTTTTCACTATTATTGATATTTACTGCATATCAATAGAGTCCTAGGGAAGAGAGTTGCTAGTAAATTCTAGCACTATCCTAAAGTTAATATAAAAATCTGTGTACACACATATCATAAAACCTACACAGTGCTTCAATGGGTGATTTTCTTCTCCCCATACCAAGTTCTGGTCATGTTCTTACTGAATTCTACATATATGAGTAGAAAAAATATATCCTAGTAGGACAGTTTTCAATGTATGATTATGATGATACCTCTGTTGCATTCTGTATGAATTACTAAGTAATGTTAAAATAAAATCACAGAGTGCTTTTAAAATAAAGGCATCTATAAACAATTCTCATGTTAATTATTTAGTATCAGTCTTATAACTAAAGAAAATCAGGCAGGTACTAGGGTGTTGCCCTGCTCATTGCAATATATAAATTTTATTATTAAAGTACTGTAGCTGAAAGTGTTTTCTTTTCTTTAATGAATGAAATGATTGCATTTCCTAGTTACGGCTCCTTTCCCACTGACACTAAGCATAAAAGAGAATCTTAAGAGTGGCTTTTAGAATTTGCTTCATATATGGTCTCTCCTATCAGAAGAGGCCCTGGGAAACCTAATGTCTCAAGACAAATCACTGTAGATGCAGCCATGGAAAAATGCAACAAAGGCCTCATTTTATCAGGAAGATGTCACTCTTGATTTGGCCTGTGGTGTTAAGCATGCCTCAATGACAAAAACAAGGAACTCCTCATTGGTCTCAGGAAGTTTAAGGATTCAGCCCTGAGCCAAGATGAGGCAGAGGCAGGAAGATGTCTGACTACCTCCTGTGCTTACCAGAGTCCCCACGAGGCCATCCATACTGTGGCCAATGACAGAAATGGCTAATACTCTTTCATGTAAACAGCACATGACAGGAGCTATAGAATGTCCAAAGAAACGAGAACTTTCTGTTTAAGTTCCCAAATGTTCAGGAATAACTCAGGAATAACTTTTTTTTTTTTTTTTTTTTGAGACAGAGTCTCACTTTGTCACGCTGGCTCACAGCAACCTCCAACTCTTGGGCTTCAGTGATTCTCTTGCCTCAGCCTCCCAAGTAGCTGGGACTACAGGCACCCGCCACAACATCCGGCTGTTTTTTGTTGTTGCAGTTGTCATTGTTGTTTAGCTGGCCTGGGCCGGGTTCAAACCCGCCAGCCTAGGTGGGTTTGAAGGCTACTACTTATAACAGTACTTTTTCGATTCTAAACCCCAGAAAATAAAAAGAATTTATATCTAGACGATGACTTCTACCTGGCTCAATTATGCTTTTGTGACTAAAGGTTTTTATGGAGTAAAAAAAAAAAAAAATGAACCAGGATCTTACGAGAAAGCTTATTTAAAATCTGCACACCTCTTTCCACCACACTGTGAAATATGTTTCCCCAGATGCTGCAAAGTTAAAAAGAAAAACTTCTTTCACTTATCAAGGCTTCTCATCCTTCCCTGGAGCAGAATTTAGTATCAAGGCCAGGTCCTAAATTCTTGCACTATCTCCTGCACCGAGCATAATTCCCACTGTTATACTTTTAATTGAACTTTTCATCTCTTCCAGAATCCTCCCTTCACCACTACCCACCTATTCAAATCTCACAATGCTTTCACCTCCTATGTGATGATGTGCCAGCTGCCCCAGTGCTCAAAAGTCTCTCCCTTTTCTGAGGCTTCTCAAATATGTAAAGAGAATTATAATCCTGTTTCCCCTCTCAGACCCAAAGCGTGTTCTTTTCTCCTTCTGCCTTGGATCATGTCTGAGGTTTGAGCTGATAAGTATGTCTCCATCCAACTCCAAGTTATCTAGAAATAGATGTTGAGATGGAATTTGCAGTGCAAGATGTTCATAAATATCAACATCTGTGGAAGGAAGAAGGGGAAGAGGGCATATGGAGAAGGGGTGAACTGCAATTCAAGCTTGTCAAGTGTCAGCTAACCCACCTTTGAGCTCTGGAAAGAATACTGCTTATTAGAGTGTGGCCACCTCACACTCTGCTGCCCAGGATTTTATACATTCTCCTAGCTTAGACACCACAGGTGGGCTGCCCTGAATTGGCGTGACCTCAAGGAAGCAGGCTCTAGTAGCTGAGACAGATGGAAGAAGTTGACAGCTGGAAGCTGTCTGCCAACCTCACATGATGATGTTTCCTCCCTAAAGGAGGGCTCATCTCCAGGTCTGCCTCAGTGGTCACCACCTATTTGCACTTAGATCTAATCTTAACCCTTCTCCTTCAAATGACCTTCCACACGTCTTGGATTCCCTTGCAAGTCTTGGCCATTAGGAAGTGTCCAAAGGAGGAAAGAGAGCAGGAGGAAAGGAGAAGCTGAGAGACACATCTCTCCTATCTCTCTGTTGGTAGCCTCCGTCAGGTAAAACTGCTGCTCTGGCTAGATCCAGCAGCCAATAGGCAGCCCAGCTGTCATTTCTGCTTCCACATGGCCCCAGCTGCTGAGCTGTGGCAACACCTCTCCCACCCCTGTTCCTCCAAATCTTGGAATGGTAGTAGCTTTCAGCTTTCACCTCATGATTACCACATTGTCCAGTGTTTGGCTTCTCAGCTCTTTCGTTACCTATATGAACAACCCCTGTGTCAAATTCTCTCTAAAGAATCTAGCATTGTTTTTGTTAGACTTCCTGAACTCTCAGGAAGATTACCACATACAGAAGCCCAATGTGTGAAAAATATCCGAATCCTGGTGCTCTGCCCAAAGGGGGTTGGAAGCAGAGTGCTTTCTGTCCCAGAGAGGCCTCTGGGCCCTCACAATGGAGGATCCTCCGTCACTGCCCCCACAGTGAATAGCTGTTGGACAGTGAATAGCTGTTGGATCATGAAATGATTCAGCAGTGTTCAAAGGATACTGTGCACCTAGGAAAAAAACAAGAAGTATTCCAGAACCTAACCATCAGAGAAGCAGCCAGCTGAAAACTCTCAGGGTTCTGTATTTGGGACCCAATCCTCACCTGCCCAGAACAGAAAAAGAGTTTTACTGAAATATGCACCTTTTATCTGCAAACCAAGTAATAAGTTACTGCACGTGGATTATCTTCAGATATCTTTATTTATTTATTTATTTATTTATTTTCTGTTTTTGGCTGGGGCCAGGTTTGAACCCACCACCTCCTATGCGCCACAGGTGCTGCCCCAGATCTCTTTAAAAGCAATGCTTGCCTCCAGGATAGCAGTGGATTCACTACTGGTTCTTCACATGCCTCTCTCTTCCATGGGGTATGGAAATAACCGTCTTATTTATCAAATTCCACCCCTTAGAAGTACATGGCTCAAGGCAGTGCCTATGGCTCAGTGGGTAGGGCAGCGGCCCCATATACCGAGGGTGGTGGGTTCGAACCCATCCAGCCAAAGTGCAACAACAAAGAAAATAGCCGGGCATTCTGGCGGGCATCTGTAGTCCCAGCTGCTCAGGAGGCTGTGACAAGAGAATCGCTTAAGCGCAGGAGTTGGAGGTTGCTGTGAGCTGTGATGCCACAGCATTCTACTGAAGGTGATAAGGTGAGACTCTGTCTCTTAAAAAAGAAAGACAGACAGAAGAAAGAGAGAGAGAGAGAGAGAGAGAGAGAGAGAGAGAGAGAGAGAGAGAGAAAGAAAGAAAGAAAGAAAGAAAGAAAGAAAGAAAGAAAGAAAGAAAGAAAGAAAGAAAGAAAGAAAGAAAGAAAGAAAACATGGCTCAGCAGCTGGGGCCACATGGTGGAAGCAGAAATCCACAAGGTAGATTCTCATTACTGTGCTTTTTCTCTTAAATATTAAGGCAGTTTTGTTTAATGTTTTTCTCCTTTTTCATGGCTTCACCATGAATATGGAATGATTCTGATGCTAAGAGGAAAGAATGGGGCATTCATGAATATGATTCCATTATGAGGGATAAGCATGTTAATATAAGTATCATCAGAGAGAATTTTAAATAAGCTAGTATTCCTCTTGAGAAATATAAGAAATGTAATGTTTGAGCCGACTTAATAAAATTCTAACTTTTTCCCCAATAGACTCCAGTAACTGTAACAATGGGACACTGCCTTACTTCAAATGAATGATTACCCTTCACAACAGCAGTATAAACACTGCTTTTATCTGTTAAGTTAAATGAAAGAAAAGAAAGTGATGTCTTAGTTGGAGGCAAAGAAAAGAAGTAAAAAGAAAGAAACCACCTGGCATGAGTGAAGAGTTGTTTTGCTTAACTTCAAAATTACAATAACATTTTTCTGGAAAGGGGAGACCATGCCAGTCAGTACTAGATCAAGTGCATTTTCACAAGGGGAGAATATTTACTGAACAATTATGGCACATGAAGCACTGTGCTGCATGTTTTCACACACATTTTATTGTTCAACTCCTAAAAGAAGTCTGAGAAATAGATTATTGTCCCACTTCATGGAGAAGGAAACAGACGTCTGTAAAGATTAAGTTCCTTGCTCAAAGTGACATAGTGAAGTGATGGCGTCAGAAACCAAAGCCACAGGGTTCTCATGTCAAATCCCACATTTATTTGCCCCAACTATTCTGTGGTTTGGGTGAAATTACTCTCCCTAATGAAAGTGTTCTGTTTATAACCTCTATAAAAGGATTTCCCAAAGTGGAAAGAAGTTTGCTTTGTGCTCTACTTCCAAATGTCAGTTTTTAGAACATAGCTCCATTTGTTTGTTTTCTCCTGATAAACCTGAGTTAGAAACTGAAGGTTTCACTAAGGAATTTTCCTGAGATTATGTCACTAAATAATTTTTCTCATTATTGCTGTCTTTCCAAGATAATCTCTGTTAAATGCATGCCTATCTGTGAGTTGGTACTCATCTACTTATTAGAATTAACCGATCTTTGACCCTCATAATGGGGCCAGATTGATGTAGTTGAGATTAATGAGTCAATTATTTTTGGACAAGGTACAAGGAACACAAACGGTTTCACACTGTTCTTACCTCATGGTGCTCTCTACTTCCTGTGTAGCTTTTGACACTTATAAAATGACCCAGCACAATTCTTTTTCCCAACTCAACAATGACAAATGCTAGTATTTTCCCAATAACACAGAAATCATTTGGATGAATAAAGAAGTGATAACACAAGAGTGCAGAACATTCTTTAAAAATGATTGTCTTTAAATCCCTTTATTTGAGAAATACATGCTTTCACAGACTTAGCTTTCTCAGAGTGTCATTTTTATAGTTCAATTAGCCTGCTAGGATTGGTGAAAACAGAAGACAATGACATAGTAGCAACAAAGTAACATGAAAAAAAGAGGAGAAATACTCAGATTCACTGATGAAATCTTTGTTCTGTATACAAATTTGTTTACATGAACTCATCCATTCATTTATTCACACAAAATTGTGAATTTTTACTGTCTTTGCAAGTCAGGATCCATTCAATTGCAATTGTTAAGAAAAATTTGCTTTTTCTTTTCTTCATTTTTACAATTTACTTATGCACTGATGAATCCCAAATATGTGACTCTAGCTCTCCCCACTAGTCTGAGATCCAGGGTCAGAACCTACCACCCAGAAATATCCCCAGCTGTGTAACCTATGGACATCGCAAAGTCCTGCACCTGGAAGTTCAAGTTTACCCAGTAAATAAAGCCGAGACTTGTTTTTTTTTGTGTGTAGTAAGACTCCAAATGAACAACATTTCTCCTTTTCCTGCTTTACGATTTTTTTTCACTTCTATGATGAACGCACTTACATTTAAAATTGAATAATATTAAACATTAAATATATAAATTTAATGTTTAAATTTAATGTTTAAATGTTAATATATAACATTAAATATATAAATTTAAAAAATATTTTAAATTTGAAAACTTGAACAGACTGGGTTCAAGTCTTGGCTTAACGACTTCCCACTGTATGACTGTGGACAGAGATCTATCCCTTGGAGCTCAAGTTCCTGGTATGTCAAATGAGGCTAGTAATGATTCTTATCTCACAGAGCTGTTGGAAGAATTACCTAAGGGTAATAAATGCAAAGGGTCTAGCACATAACAAGTGCTCAATAAATGCTCACTGCATTCATGACAGGATGGGAAACTCTTCTGGTCGTATTCCCTCTCTTTTGGCAGTACCACCAAATACCCAATTAGACAAACCAAAAACCCTGGAGTCCATCTATATTTTCCCTCCCATTCCCCATAGCCCTAATCACCATTCCTGTCACTCTACTTACTGTATCTCTCTTGACTTTATGTATTTTTTTCCTTCTCTTCCATCATCTTTTGCCATCTTCTCCTTGGTATCCAGCAGGCTCATTCCCTTCTAATTAATTCTCCAGGCAACATCCAGAGCAAGTTCCCTGGAAACAAGTTGGATCACATCCCTTCTATGTTTAAAATCCTCCAATGACATCTATATGTAGGATAAAATTCAAGTTCTTTTTTAAGACATCAAAGGCCTTTGTTGATCTGGACTCTGTTTATTCTCATAATCTTGTTTTCTGCCAATCCCTCAAACTTCCAGTGCCCAACCATATTAATCTTTGTAGAGAGGACACAAGGTCTGCTACCATGCTTTTGCCAGTGCCACTGTCCTTCTGCCTGACCACCAAGCTTTTTTTCGACTCTCAACTCATTAATAACTTTTCAGAGAGCCTTTCTCAACCTTCTCTGCAACTACCAAAAGAACTGGCAATTTCCTCCTTAGTATTCTTTCATATACTTCTATAGTTATGTGATATGAATCTGCCTTGTACTTATTTTTCTGTTTGCTTCCTTTACCACATTCAGTTCTCCTTAAGGCAAAAGTCCATATAATTTCAATTTAATATTCTCAGACCATAATACAATAGTAGGCACATAGTTGGCATGCAATAAATGCTTATTGAATACATATCCTTGAAACTGGTACATAAGGGATAACACTTCAGACCCCATTGACTCAACTCAAGCAAATGTCTCTGTCCAGGTCTGCTTTATTTCTTTGATTAAAATCAAGAACTGCAAGACCAATATAAACAGGTATGATCTGGCCCCACAACACCAGCAGGAAAACTGTAAAATATTTCAACACAATAATATTAGCAACAGGTAAAGAGAGGCATTGATTATCTCTTAGAAAATCTTTTCCCTTCACACTCTCCACTGTGAAGGTCATGCATCTCCTAGATGGGGAAGAGAGGTTCTGCCTAAAGCCAGGAGGTCAGTGCTAGATGCTGAGTCTCAAAGCCTAAAATTAGTGGGAACCTAGTGAAACCATAATCTGGAAGGTCTAGAAACCCCTTGTCCACTCCTTTGTCCAATATGGCATGGGAACAACATGGTCATTTTTCAAGGGTAGTTTAGACATATGTGACAAAAGTCTCTAGGTGAGTAAACTAAGCATCCTCTCACTGAACTTGGAATATCCAGCATGATGAAATGAAAGCAGCTGGCAGGTCCTAGCATCCTCTCCACCATCCATGGCTTTCCCTGGATGGAGAAAACTAAAGAAACCTGGGCTTAGAAAACAAGGTAGCAGTGTAAGTAGGGGTTTCAGACAGGAAAATGAGCATTTATAATTGGGGAAAAAAAAAAAGTTTCAGCGCTAGTGCCCACACGGTGCCCCCAAAACTGAAGGTCAGGCATAGATACCTCTGCAGGTACAGGGCCTGACGTTCAGAGCCAGATCAAAATGGCACAGCCCATTAGACACCAACAAAGACCAGAAGTTTGTCTGTCAGCCTCATAAGTTCCTCTTTATATAGAACCCAATCTTGGGAAGGATGGGGAAGAGAGAGAAACTCTGGAAAGCTCAGATATTTATAAGCAAAGAATTAAATGCCCCAAATATGATGTTTTTCACCAAAAGACATTGATATACCCCAAATTAGCAAGTTTATATTCCCCTAAGCCCTAGGGCCCAATGAAGCAAGCCTTGCAAGCAGGATGAGCTCATTTATAGAAATTTCAGGGTCTACATTTATTGTACAGCTTGATTTGTAGTGGTTTAAACATTAACCCTGCTGCATATTTAAATGATAAAAGAGAAACTTCCTTTTAGTGTCTCTAAGCCCAAAATATGACTTTTCTCATTCAAGAATGGCCAGCAAACTGTCCTCCCTCCTTCCCTCTACCCAAATTACAATCCCACCCCAAGGAAGCATATCCTAAGAAAATCAGAACCACATCCAGGTCATCAGACAAAAAGGATTAACAAATACAATCACTTGATATCAATGATTTGATCACTAAAAATCAGTTTACATAATTATTTAGGATTAAAGCCAGTTAACAATGCTCAATATGCTCAATAACCATATCTGAGCATTAGCTCTAAACCAAGAGTTGTACACATGGGATTTTATTTACTCTTCATAACAAACATGTGTTATAATGTCATTATTCTAGGTTTACAAACAAGGAAAATGAGATCAAGAAAAATGAAACAAACATTCAAAAAATCTTGAAGTTAGTAATTAGACACCAGCATTTAACACCAGCCTCTTTTCAAGTCCTATGCCTGAGCCCATAAAACTCTTTTCATTGCCTCTTACATGACACTCTCCTCTATTCTAAAAGAACTGGAATACTGTTGAGCATTCACAGCAATGTAAGACAGGATATAAAGAAACAGTTTAAACCATCACAAGATGAAGATTAGAGACAGAGTAAGAATATAAAAGAAAAATATGAATGTAATTACATCATCTATTCATTCTCTCATCATATGCTAGATGTTTCTAGAGACAGTGAATAACACACACAGTGCCACATCCAAATGGAGCTTCCACACTCACCAAGGAGACAGACAATGAATGAACACGTGAAATAACCAATATTGCTTCAGGTGATGAGAAGTGTTATAAAGCTTTAAGCAAGGTAGAGAGGGACAGAGTTGCTATTTTAGATAGAGTAAGTTACTCTGAACAACATCAGAAAGGAAGCCTTGCAGGAATTAGAGAGAAGGGTACAGATTTCTGAATGAGGGGAGGGAATAAGCTATGCATATATCTGGATAAAGAGCATTATAAGCAGAGGCCTTGAGGTAGAAAATTGGTTGGCCAGAGGGAGGTGATGTGATTGAGGTAGGTGTAGAAGGAGAGTTGTAGGAAATGAAGAAAAAGCCACAGGCAATGACCAGACCATAGCAAACCATGCAAGCCACAGGGAGATCTTGAGATTTAATTTCTTAGTAAAATAGGAAACCTTTAGAAAACAGGGGATGGCAAGATTAATTATGTATTTTCACTGATCCACTCTGAATACAGAGCATGGAATACTGACCGTCATCTGGTTGAGACTGGACACAGCCAGCCTTTGGAAAGATGAAGCCAGTAGAATCTAAGAAGATAGCAGTGGAGTTCCTTGGATTTGTTTGGGAATATATTTCAAATATATTTTCATAGTACAGCTGACAGGACTTGAAGTGAAATAGACTGAAATGAAATGGAGGAAAAAGAGAAAGTTCAAGAATAGTCTCAAGGTTGGTTGGTCTGGGCAACTGGGTAAATGGCAGCACCATGTAGGAGATGAGGAAGAAAAGAGGGAAGTAAGCACAGGGAGGGTGGATGGGGGAGAAATGAATAGCTATCATTTTAGATGCAGTAGGTTTGAGATGACTTTAGACATCCAAGGAGGGATATATAGTATGTAATAAACAGTAGACACAAAGATGGAAACTGAGGAACTACTGACACTAGAAATAAAGTACGAAAATCTCCAACATGTAGATGGCATCTGAAGTCATGGGATTGGATGAAGTCACCCAAGGAGGGTATGAGTACAGTTAGATAGAGGGAGTGGTCCAAGAACCGAGCCCTGGAGCACTCCAACATTCAGAAGTCAACACAGGAGGTGGGATCTAGAAAAGGTGATGAGAAAGGACAGCTAGTGAGGTGCTGTACTCCCTGGGAGGACACTCAGTTGCCAGGTGGTTTTACTAATTACTGTAATATACTCAAAAAGTTAACACTAACAAATCTCATTCCTCCTCACCACAGGGGTCAATAATATGAAGTTAAAATACTGCAGGAGTATTTGCATACACATGCCTCTCAACAGTAAAGATGAAAAAGGACTTCTCAACACTCTTCCCAACTCTGGCAAGAGATTCAATATGGACCAACTACAAAAGAGAGACTAAATTAACACCCTCAAGTCCCTTTGTCCAATTTGAAGAGATGGAGATCAGCATCAGTGAAGTTTAACTTTGTGATTACACCCATAGGATGTTTGTGCAGCATAGTTTTTGAATAAATATGTTGTTTTAAACAATGCAATAACATTTCAAAAATGGCCTATGCTGTTTTCTTCAGCTCTGAAATTAACTTCAAATTCTTTAATTTATGTTTGAAAACAGACACCAACTGAATGTTCTTCCCACATGCAATGATCTCCTTTCTAATAATGCAGTCTGCTGTTTTCTGAAACAAAGATTAAAAAGTACAGTCAGAAACTTCCTAAATAACTTTGATGAGATTAGTTCAATTTCTTCCCCAGAAGCAAAGATAAACAGCCATTAATTCTCAGTTATTTTCTCTGTCTTTATGCAACTCAACCCCCTGTGTTCTTTTATCAATATCAGGGATACATTCAGTCCTTTATCTAACAACCCAAATGTGTACCAGTTTCTCTTCTTGGAGCTTGGAACATTCAGGAAGCATGGCATGTTTTTCAATAAGGAAAAAATGTATCTGAGTCTTTTATCTCTCTATTGTTTGTGAGGAAACAGAAAGGCTAAGAGATAATATTTCAGATAGTCTTCATAACTTAGCATGAAAATGCTAAAACAAATGTCTGATTAAAGTGTTACTCCCCAAGACCAGGATATAATTCAAAAGATTTCCCATGGAGTGGAGAGAAGGAACAGGTCAGTTTGCCAAAGAACCTAATCTACTTCTGACGAATGGAGGGACCGATGCTTCAGCCGGAGCCTTCTCACAGCTACAAAATGTAATGAATTTACCTTCTGCATCATGATAATTTATATCAATATTCCTAATTTTAAAGTATCTCAACATTCAATATCATCTCCATTTCATTCATTTCAATAACTAAGGAAAATATAGTTTAGCAGTCACCAGAGACTTATGCCTGGACTCAATTAAAAAGCTCAAAATATCATCCTACTCCTCTCTCATTGTATGAACTATGTGAAAAACCCACAAATACAGTTGCTCTTTTTTTGTTAAAGAGGTGTTTTTGTTTTGGTTTGTTTCATGACCCTTATAACTTTGTAACCTTAAAAGCCTCTTATTTAGGGCCAGGGGAAATGGCTCCCACCTATAATACTAGCACTTTGTGAGGGTGAGGCAGGAGGATTGTGAGGTCAGGAGTTCAAGACCAGCCTGAGCTAAGGGTGAGACCCCATCTCTACAAAAATAGAAAAATTAGCCAAGCATGGTGGTATATGCCTGCAGACACAGCTACTTGGAAGGATAAGGCAGGGGGCTTGCTTAAGCACAAGACTTTGAGGTTTCAGGGAGCTATGATAATGCCATTGCACTCGAGCTGGGTAACAGAGCAAGACTCTGTCAATAAATAAATACATAGTCTCATTTAAAATATGAAGCTCTGCATGGAGACAGGGTTTTTTTTTTTTTTTTTTTTTTTTTTTTTTTTTTTCTCTTTTTTATTTTTTGAGACAGAGCCTTGCTCTGTCACCCTGGCTAGAGTACAATGTCATCATCATAGCTCACTACAACCTCAGACTCCTGGCTACAGTGATCCTCCTGAATAGCTGGGACTACAGGTAGACATGATGACTCTCTTCTAATTTTTCTGTTTCGGGCAGTGCCTGTGGCTCAAAGTGGTAGGGCCCTGTATGCCGGAGGTGGCGGGGTCAAACCCAGCCCCGGCCAAAAACTGTGAAAAAAAATAATAATAATAATAATTTTTCTGTTTTAATAGAGATGGGATCTTGCTGTTGCTCAGGCTGGTTTTGAATTCTTGACCTCAAGCAATCTACCCGCCTCATCCTCCCAGAGTGCTAAGATTACAGGCACAAGCCAGGGTCCGAAGATAGGACTCCCATTTTCTGATGGCTAGAGCAAAAGAGTGAATGATTCTTGTGAATGTATGTTCTCCCTGGCTTGCTGTTTCTCTTGGCAAAGTGTCTGTCTTCCGGGGCCTGTTAGCCTCTCCAACAGGCAGATGTTCCCATACTCTGTAGAAATCAGCTCAACTCCCAGCCTGATAGCTCATGGAGGTTATTAAATGAAAAGGATGTGGTCAGGTAAACATTCAAGGTCACTCTGCAGTTACAGGCCAGCCTGCAGGAGACGCAGGAGTACTCTGGTAGGGACAGGCATGTTGATCCCCATTCACCCTTTAGAAGTTGGCTCAAGAGTTCTGCTGGGCTGTGCGTCTGTCCTTTGTGGTTCTTGGCACAATGGCAGTTGAACACTTGTTGGTGAACACTTGTTGGTGATTATTTAACAGTAGGGTGGGCAGGTTGTACATGGGCTTTAAAGGAATATCTAAACCTCAGCTTTAGCTCCACCATGCAGAAGCATCTGGCTTCCATCAAGCCACTTAATCTGTAAATTAAGGAGTAAGTAGGACCTTTCTCACGGTTTTATGAGGATAAAATTAGACAATGGGTGCATTTGAACATTTATTTATATCCAAACTTGTTTCATTCATTATTTAAAACATTTTATGATCACATAAAAAAAGAGAAAAGTAGCATAGATATATTAGTAGACATTAATTTGGCGTTTTCCAGAGGCCAATTGTACATGCAATACCTGATGTTCTGTGGTAGGTGTTGAGTCAGTGCTGACTGTTGCTGTTCTGCCCCTGTTGTTAATATTGGACTTGTGTCATAAACACTGGAGTTTTTATAAAAACCCTGGAGTCAAGGCATTTCACCATTCATGGACTGTGTTGCCATCTATGCACAGATACCAAACCTCTACTCCCCAGTCCTAGATAACCTCCAGTTTAAAACTTTGAGAACTGCACCCATATCTGACATAGTCATAGGCAACCTACATGTGTTCTCTAAGGAAAACAATGCTGGTTACAAAATAAACAAGCAACAACAAGCATGGATCCATTTACTTTCGCCTAGATATATGGGTCATTTTTAAGGCATGGTCTCTACAAATGAAAAGACTTCACTGCTAATTCTAAATTGCAACAATATCTATCAAATAACACACAAAAGTCAACTCTCAGTTTGACAAAGAGCCATAGCCACTTGAGCTACAAAACTTTGCATATTCTATGGAGAGAGACTGTGCAGAAATAACCAGAGGTGATACTCAGAACACTTCACCACCAACTGGATGGATACTGGCCAGGAGCAGGATCCCTGGCGGCCTCTAGTGTACTAAACACAGACTCTTTAGCTCTTGGGGTTTGAGGCAGCAAAACAGGATAGCGAAATTTACCAACCAATATGGAAACATTTCAGTAGTTTGACTGCTGTTACTAGCTACATTGTTAGTCACAGGAACAACTTCTCAGTGGAAAAAAATACCAAGAGGGGCTCTGCCTAAATTATTAAACTTCAAAAATTCCACAAATAAATCTCAAAAAAAAAATCTACTGGAACTTGGAGGCTATACTATACATTTTAGGTAAGCAGAAATTTTAGTGAACATTTTTATTATTTTAATTTTAGTGAATTTTAAAATTTTTATGAATTAAAGTGATTATCCACATCTCAGCAAACTTCCTTCTATCTGATCTCAAACTCTTTTCATTTCCTTGCCCTCATCAAAGGTTGAGAGAGGAGACCTATGATATTTGCAAAAGAAAGATGTTTAATGATAATCTAAATTATTCTACTTGGCCTTTTGTACTTTTCCTGAGTATAAAACACCCCCTTCTATAAACCAAGCTCCAGATCAGAAGTTTTCAGCAATGTGACCTTGGTTACACAAAAGTAGCATCACAAAGTAAAGTATTTCTCAGAATATTCATTACAATTTTTTTTTTACTCGTAAGACCCACACTTGACCTTTCATAGTTCACCCAGCTAAGATCAGCTCTAATTATTGTCTTAAATCTAGAAAGGAGAGAAATAGGTCATTAAAATAACCAAATAGCTAATTGTTGAAAAAATAAGTTACCAGTAATAATCAAGATCTATGCACATAATTGCCCTTTATTTTGAAACTTATTATGGTATTAATTTCTACCAGTATGATAGTTGGTCATTACAAACAGAGTCCATTAAGAGATCATTAGAAGAGTAATAGTTTTATCTAGAAAATCTACAAAATTTTTTCCAGCCACCAATGCACCCAGGCAAATTGGCAAAGACAAAACTCAGCCTAAAATTTATTTAGCGCAGTGGTTGTCAGTCTTCCTAATGCCTCCTAATGCTGCGACCCTTTAATATAGTTCCTCATGTGGCGGTGACCCCAAACATAAAATTATTTTCCTTGCTACTTCATAACTGTAATTTTGCTACTGTTATGAATTGTAATGTAAATATCTGATATGCAGGATGTAGTTTCATTGTTGCAAAGGGGTCACGACCCACAGGTTGAGAACCGCTGATCTAGAGGATGAACACTGGCCAGGCTTTCCAACTCTACTTCTTACTTGTTAACTTCAGGCAAGCTACTTAACTTCCTAAATTTCAGTGTCTCAACTACAAAATGGAAAGCCTAACACCATAAGGATCCAGCACAGCATCACAGTGTCAGACACAATATGTAAGGCAAGGATGCCTATAAAGGTTGTAGGAATAACTGGGATGGCCAAGGGCGAAGTGACGAAGGCCACTGTGGACAGTAACATCCTGTGATAGTTTTCTGTGTTAATTTGACTTGGACATGGGGTGCCCCATTTAAATGTTGTTTCTGAGTATGTCCATGGGGGTGCTTCTGGACAAGATTAGCATTTACATCAGTGAATTTAGTAGAGTGGGGTCTTCAATGTGGGTAAGCATCATCCAATCCACTGAGACCTTTAGCAGAACACAAGAAAAAAAGAATGTAGCATTCACTCCTTCTGCCTGAGTTCATGAGTGGTCTTCTGCCCTCTGACACCATCAGCTCCTCTGGTTCTCAGGCTTTCAGACTCAGACTAAGCTACATTCCCAGCTCTCTCAAGTCTACAGCTTGAAGATGCCATTTCATGGACTTCTCATCCTCCACAACTGCGTGTGCCCAGTCTTCATAGTAAATCAATTTCCTCTCTCTTCCTCTGAAAGTGAATGTATATTAGTCATGAGAACAACTCCATGTTCCCAGATAGATACACAGCAGGTCCCAAAAAATGTACATACATTTTAAGAAAGGAAAAAACTGCGTTAAAATCGTAATACTCAATATATACCAATAACATTTATTATCTTTTATATGGTATCTTATATCTCTTATAATTGCAGAAGTCAAATATAACTTGAGTATTACAATTTTAAGACAATTTTTTTCCTTTCCTAAATTGTGTATAAAGTTTTGGCACTCCTGTAGATGATATAGATAAATATATTGGTTCTGTTCCCCTTTGAGAAGCCCAATAAATATCTCAACCAATATTTATCACAGCCTAGTATGTATAAGAAACAAACTAGTAATACAAAAAATATATATAAGCATGGTTCCATCCTCAACAGATCTTAAATCTAGATGAGGAAGCAGAACATTTACAAAAAAAAAAAAAAAAAAAAAAAAAAAAGTTTAATCAAACAATTTTCATAAGTTATAAATGAC
>CAUYPK010151899.1:0-12009 GCA_963574355.1 Loris lydekkerianus
GGTGACCTGTGGGAGACTGAAACTGGACCCACACTTTTTACTATTAACTAAGATAGACTCTCACTGGATTAAAGATTTAAACTTAAGACATGAAACTATAAAAATACTAGAAGAAAGTGCAGGGAAAACACTTGAAGAAATGGGCCTAGGCGAATATTTTATGAGGAAGACCCCCGGGCAATTGAAGCAACACCAAAAATACATTACTGGGATCTGATCAAACTAAAAAGCTTCTGCACAGCCAAGAACACAGTAAGTAAAACAAGCCAACAGCCCTCAGAATGGGAGAAGATATTTGCATTAATTATCCTTTGTCCTCAACAAAGGTTTAATAACCAGAATCCATAGAGAACTCAAACGTATAAGAAGAAAATAACAAGTGATCCCATCTGAAGGTGGGCAAGGAACTTGAAGAGAAACTTCTCTGAAGAAAACAGGCACACGGCCTACACACATATGAAAAAACGCTCATCATCCTTAATCATCAGAGAAATGCAAATTAAAACTACTTTGAGATATCATCTAACTCCAGTAAGATTAGTCCATATCACAAAATCCCAAAACCAGAGATGTTGGCGTGGATGTGGGGAAAAGGGAACACTTCTGCACTGCTGGTGGGAATGCACACTAATACATTCCTTTTGGAAAGATGTTTGGAGAATGCTTAGGGGATCTAAAAATACACCTGCCATTCAATCCTACAATTCCTCCACTAGGTATATGCAGAAAAAGCTTTTGATAATATCCAGCATCCAGAAGACCTAAAATCACTTTATAAGGAAGAGATTTGCACCAGAATGTTTATTGCAGCCCAATTCATAATTGCTAAGTCATGGAAGAAGCCCAAATGCCCATCAACCCATGAACGGATTAATAAATTGTGATACATGTACACCATGGAATATTATGCAGCCTTAGAAAAAGATGAGACTTTACCTCTTTCATGTTTACATGGATGGAGCTGGAACATATTCTTAGAAAAGTATCTTCAGGAATAGAAGGAAAAGTATCCAATGTACTCAGCCCTACTATGAAACCAATTTATAGCTTTCATATGAAAGGTATAACCCAATTATAGCCCAAGAAGAAGGGGAAAGGGAGGGGAGAGGAGGAGAGAGGGGAGGATGGGTGGAGTGGGGGTAATTGATGGGAACACACATACGGTACATCTTAAAAGGGTACATGTGAAATTCACTAAATGTAGAATATAAATGTCTTAACACAGTAACTAAGAAAATGCGGCGAAGGTTATGTTAACCAGTGTGATGAAAATATTTCAAATGGTCTATAAAACCAGCACACTGTATCCCATGATTGCATTAATGTACACAGCTATGATTTAATTAAAAGATAGGAGAGAGAGAGAGAAGGTAGTATGAGCTGGGGGTGCAAAGGAGAGGTACCCAAGTGAAGCAGGAGGACTTGCAAGAATGCAGAGGGATGGGGTCTGGAGGGCAATGCAGCCCATGCCGGGTGTCCACCCTGTGTCCTTACACAGCTGTAGCTCCTCTGTGGGACAAAGGCCTGGAGAAGAGCAGTTTTAATGGTCTAGGCACGAGTGGGTCTTGTGGTCTTGGAGTTTTATTCGTGAGCACCGGAAAACAGGTGCTAATGCCAAAAAAACGAAAAGGCAGCAGAGCCCAGAAACCTCCTTGGCCTAGCCAGGGCCTCCCTCAATCTGGGGATCCCCAACTGCAGAAATCACACTCAGATTTAAACTATTTTTACCAGGCCATGATGCTTCAAGCTTTATAAGAGCCTCTACTGCACAAAGGATAAAAGCATTGATTCACCACTATTTTCTGAAGAGGTGTTTTTGAAAGGAAAAGGGATAAAATTCAGGCTACCGCAAACCCAGCCTATAGGAAGAAGCTTCCTTAAATACAGCATCTGGCTCAATAGGGAAGCTGAGAGGTCATGCTGTGGGGAGTCAGAAACTGGACATGCATGCTCTTGTGGGAGGCTCCTGACAGTGTCCCTTCCTGGGAGACAGAGTCCTGCCCAAGCCCTGTGCCTCACCACCCGCTATACAGGACGGAGTAGCTGACCTTGTACCAGGGCAGCAGCTGACCTTGTGCCAGTCCACTCAGCTGCTCTCAGACATAAGAGAATAAACCTGTCATCTTCTATCCCACCTAAGGGACAGTGCCATTTATTATAGACCATGTGCTGAGCTGGCAAGGGCTTCTTCAATGGAGACCACATTCAATATTGAACAGGCCACAGCTGGGCAGGGAGGTGGAGGCCAGAAGGGAAGAGAAAGAAGGCCCCCAGCACAGGCCTCCCTCAGGGAGTGGGAGAAAAGGCAAGACCAGGAGGAGACATTGCCAAGTTCAGGCCTTGGCTCCCCACGGCTTGTGGGGTTAGCTAAGAGTCTGCTGATGTGGGGGCTGGGTGTTGGGTCTGGGTTTGGGCTCCAGACAGTTGTGGGTCCAAATCCCACTCACTACTCAGTCCCTTGATGGCTTGAGACCTTGAGCTGGCCAGTAAGCCTCCACCAGCCTGTTTTCTTGTCTCTAACATGGCGGCCATAGTCATCGTCTTCGGGAGTGATGTTTATGCCCTCGAAGAGCTCCCTGTCACTCTCAGGTCCAGGCCTGAAGGAGGGACACGGTACAGAGCCACTGAGCTCAGTGCTTGGCACGTGGTAAGTCCCCAGCCAGCGGGGTCCCTGGAGCTCTTTGGAAAAGGCCCAGAGTTCCCACAGACACATGTGGGTGGCCCCAGAGATGCCACGTGGCCTTTGTACTTTGGATTTTATTTTCTGGCTCTGGTCTCTTGGGCTCTTAGGTTCTGCACTCTCTTCAGAGGAGAGTAAATCTGGAGTCTCTCTGTACATTTACTAGTTCCAGAGGCAGGAGGCCCAGGATGCCTGTTTTCTGAGAAGCTGGGGGCATTTTTCCCTTTCCCCCTTTCCTCCTGTAGTAACTTATTGACTTTAAGAGGGAATAATTTTCTGTGCATTAGGCTGGAGTTTCAAGGGGGCACATTTATTTCTGAGGCAAAAGCTCTGTACGCCAACGGGTTCAATTTAGCCACTTTTCTCCTGGACAGGAGAGGACACCTGGCTATCAGGAGGAATAGTGAACATCCTTACTGGGAGGGATGGCCCATTTAGCCCCCTCCATGGGGCTCTCACCCCTCCCAGTAACAGAGCTGGGGACCTCGCCACACCCTAAGCCAAAGTGTGAGGGAGGCCTGAGGATGACAGGTGCCTTCCAGGGACCCCCACCTTCCCTGCCACAAGGTTCAATACTCAAGCCTACTGCCTCCTCTTTTGTGCTGAGGCTGACCAGCAAGTTCAGGATGGAACAGGCAGAGGAGGTCTGTCCCAGGCTGTAAAGAACATCCTCAATAGCACATGCAGCTCTCCCACCACTGGCCTTGATGAATCTGAGCCCATGGGTGTCACCCCCGGATGCCCCAGCCCTGTGGACTCTGTGTGTCCCATCCTGGGCCCTCCATGCTCCTCCTAGTCCACCACCTTCCCTAGGACTTCCCATCTCAGGGACCAGCACCCCTTCATCCACTCCTCACGTCAGAAGGTCAGGGCATAGGGTAATGCTATCACTACCCAGCCAGGTCCAGATTCATCATCTCTCACCTGGATGTCACCTCACAGGTGTCAGGGCAGTACAGATGGCCACAGGATAGGTATTGGCTGAATGAATGAGTAGATGGACAGATGGATGAATGAGTGAACGGCTGATGGACTAATGAGTGGATGGTGGTGGATGGACGAGTGTATGAATGGACAGATGGAAAGCCCGAAATGGTGGCGGGTGGGCAGCAGCTCCCAGCACATGGCATTTTCCTGGGTCATCCATTTGGCATCAATGTTTTTGGTGAAAATGTATGTGCGTGTGTGCGCATGTGTGATTTTAGTATTCAAACCAACACAATACATAATGGACTAAGAGGAAAAGTCACATAAATTTTTAATGTCAAACATGATACTTAAAAGTACTTCCGTGCCCTGGCCAGCTCCTTGGGGCTGTGTTTTCACACCCTCCCTGGGCCAAAGGGTTCTTAGACTGACCACAGGGACAGGCACTGTCAGAACCAAGCTGATAAGGGACTTGCAGGCAGTGCAGAGCTGCACAGGGTTCCTGGGGACTGTCTGGGCCCCCAGGGGCACGGGTCATGCCACGACAATGGTAGAATGGCCTGCCCTGACATCAGGCCGGGAGTTCTTGTACTCCAGGCAAGACAAAGATGAAAGGGAATTCATTTTGTAAGACAAGTTGGAAAGTGGTCTCCAAGAAGCTATAAAGCGCTGCTCAGCCAGTAATTGTTATTAAATGGATTCTTAATAGTATTCACATCTTCCTACAAAACCCATCCATTACCCAGTAACTCGGAGAGACGCGGCCGCAGAGGGAGGTGCACTCTCACACAGGCCCCCCGCAAATACAAATGAAGAGCTTTTATCCCAAGTCAGAGTCTGCTGGGGTTGATTCTCTCCTGGCTAAACCCTGATGACATTAGTCAACCCTTTTCCTATTCTTCCCACAACCAAGGGAGGCGCAGTTTCTCAGAGGTTCTAGAAGATTCATTTCTGTTCCTCAGTGCCCAGCAAGGGAGCAGATACCTAGTGGGTATGTAATCTGTATCTCTTGTCTGTAGGAGTGGACAAAGGGTTTCCTCTCCAGCACCCACACACAGACTGGACACAGTAGGACCTCTACATAGACTGGACATCTACCCATGTGCTGCATGGATGGGTGCAGGCGCCAACATGGACTTGGAGACCAGGTCCAAGCTGCGTCAGACAGCAAGGTGACACTGAGGCCAGTGGTAGGCAGCCGAGTGGGGCTTCTGCTTGCTGGCATCTCATTCGCATTAATTCCTGTTCTTCCCACAGGGTCTCCCTGGAAGGAGACCAGGAGGGGCTGGGATGTCGGAGCTGGGAAGGGGTCTAGAGAGCCTTCAGCTGCTCCTCTCAGGGACGGGGAAACTGAGACCCGGAGAGGGATGGGATCTGCCCAGAGTCACTCAGCTCGGCAGCTGTGAGACTGCAGCTGTGCTCATACAGACCTAGGCAGCACCACTGGCTCCCTTCTGCTCTGCAGCAGGGGTGCCTGGAAAGCCCAGAATAGGACAATGGGTGCCTCAGAGCCTGGCAGACCTGGCTCTGATCCCTGTGCAAGGCCAAGGACAAAGCATCATGACTGCTTTTTTTTCTTTCTAGCAGCTGAATTTTCTGCTCTGGGCAATGGAGGTGGTACTCAGGGTAGGCCCCAGCTCACCATAGAACGCAAGAGGATAGGTCTCAGCCCACAGCAGAGGGCCTGGCACAGCATGAGTCATCACCACGGTGGCTGAAGGACCAATAAACTATGAAAAATAGATAAATGAATGCAAGGATGGAAGGCCAGTTTGCTTTATATTGCATTGAAATCTCTTTCATGGAAGGATCCCAGCCCAGACTCAGCCCAGCCCATTGCTTCTGTACTTCCTGAGTTCCATCTGCATGCTCAGGGCCGTGTAGGGCTAAGGAGTGGAGAGGAATCACACCTGGCCTCCGCCTGTAGTCCACAGGGGCTGCTGTCTCCCCAAGACCACCCTTCCAGAGTGAGAAGACCAGCTATGGGCCCCTGAAGTCTTCCCCTCCACCCAACCAGACCCTGCACCCCACCCTGTTCCTGGTCTCATATTAGCTCTTTCTGTAACTGTGACTGTGGCTCTTCTGCCCCTAAATGCACATAATCAAGCCAAGCTCCTACCCACTGCAAGACCTCTATCAAACTGTCCACTAGCCTTTACTTTAAGTACTAAATGTATATTAACTCAGGTCACCCTTATTCCACTATCAAGGCCCTGCTTTACAGACAAGGAAACTGAGGCATGGAGGGAGTGAGGAACTTGCTCAGAGGTGTGTCACTAGTGGACAAACTGTGGGGCCCGTAGCCCAGGGGTCAGGCCCTCAACTCCCCTTGGTCTCTGAGTTCACACACTCCTGACCTCCCTGACCTCTGTCTCCATCCTCACTCAGCAGGCAGCCTGTCACACCTCTGCACACAGAGGAGAGGCTTCGTGCTCAGAGGCAGAAGTGGAGGCTGCCAGGAGCGTCACAGACAGACATGCCACCTGGTTATTCAGGTAACAAACTGCTGGCTTTGTTCCATCTCTGATAATTGATTTGTTCTCTAAGCATGAAGGTGTGGGCAGCTGTGCCAACAGCCAGCAACCAGCCAGGCCCAGAGCTGTGCTAGTGGGCAGGGCCAGGGCAATGCCCTCCATGCCCAGCACGGTCACCAGTCAGGGTCTTCACTTACTGGGCCAGGTCTGTCCCTCTGAAAGACATAGCTTGCCGTGCCACAAGGACTGGTCACCCTGGAACCACTCGTGACCCTAGAGTCTCAGGTGGTTAGTGAGGAGGCTTCTGGGTTTCTTGCTAAGGATAAAGGCTACTCACAGGTACACTGGACCTGTGCATTTCATTAATTCCATCAACACAACAATGAGGACGCTGTTACCGCCACTCCTCCCTTGAGGAGAGGTCAGAGCTTGCTCAAGGTCACAGAGCTAGAGCACTGGGGTGCCAGACTCAGGCCCAAGAGAAGGCCCTGACTCTCTAGTAGAGAAGTCAGGGGGTGGCCTCAAGGCAGTGCCCTCGTCCCAGTTCCCTGCCACTTCCAGTGGGCCACTCTCACCTCCCTCTGCTCAATTTTCTGCCTGGAAAATGGGGTCATGATGCCTTGTTCCTGGGGCACTTGTGGGATGCAGTAAGAGCAGGTGTGTGAAGCTCCAAGGGAGGAAGAGCAGGGCTGGCTAAGACCCAGCGGCCAGGCCTCTGCTTGGACACACCCTTCCAGGTAGGCACCTGCCCCCTACCGCCACCCCAAGGCAGCTCTCCCCACCTCTGCATTCTAGTTTTACTCCTCAGAAAGCTTCTCAGTCAAAGTCAAGGGGAGGAAAAAACACAACAAAGTTATCTGCTTTGGATAGTGAGATATTTCCTACAGCCAGCCAGAGAGCAGAGTCAGGAAAACACCCCTCAGACCAGAGAAAAAATCAAAACCAAATCAAACTGAATAAACAAAAGCCCTTCAGAAGAACAAGCCTGCTGGGTGCTGCCTTTCCAGGATGCCAAACCAAACGAGCAAGCTCTCTCCCTGCCCCAGGGCCCGCTGACGCTGACGCTGTGCCCTGAAGGATGTGGCTTCCGGGCGAGAGGAGACATCACACCCCAGGTGATGGAGCAGGGGCCTGGCCATGGTTTAAAGTATAGCTATCAGATGGTATAAGGCAGAGCTGGGGAGCTTGGCTGGAAAGAGCGGGGTGCTAGCACCCCACACACTGGACCACAGTCCCAAAGCAGGAACCCAGCCAGGCTAGGCAGCAAGTTCCCGGCTCTGCAGCAAGCGGCCCAAGGCAGGGAGGGCTGTGTGAGCTGGAGCCAGAGCCCTGCCCACCTGCCCCAGCACCTACCTTTCTCTTGTTGGTCGGGCAAATGTAGAAGTTGTCGATGACAGTAGTGACACCAGGCTGGAGGGTGAGCTTGGTATAGGATGTCCCAAAATCTGAGGACCTGGGGGAACAGACAACAGCCATTAGCAACTTACCTTCCAAGGAGAGCACTGGTTAAGGCATACGGTATCCAGAACCTGCCCTGTGCCGGTGAGTGCAGGCAGAGCATCCCAGCTTCCCTGAGTGTAGCATGGGCTCCCCCAAGAACAGGTGAGGAAACAGTGCTCTGTTTTCAGTGCCTCCTGCCGTGGCCAGGTCACCATGTCTCTCTCACAGATGATCGGCAGGAGGCTCAGAGGGCACAGTTCCCTGCCTGAAATCACTCAGCTAATAAGTGGCAGGCCCAGGATTTGAACGCTGGCCCATCTTATGCCAGGTTGGCATCCTATTTGCTGCCAGAACACTCACCAACTGTGCCAGGCATCATGGGGGTTTTCCTGCTGCCTCTTACCCTCTGTGCACCCTGAGCTCCTCCAGGGAGCCCCACCTTCCACCTTGACTGCCACTTCCAGCACCAGACAGTAGGGGACAAGGGTCAGGTGCCACAGCACTGAGCTGGCCCATTGCCTGCACTTGCTGTGACACCAGGCTCTCAATTCAGCAGCTCACCCTGCCCCACCAGTGATGAGAGAGAGAGTGAAGCCATCAAAAGCAACATCACATCTGTTGTTTGGAGGCCATGGGCACATCAGGATACAGAATTAATTGTACACCCAGAAGACCTGAAGCCAAGGCCTCTTACTGCCACCTGTTAGAATGCGCTGTGGTTGCAAGGAATAGCCAGATCCTCGGGGATGTGCTCCCGTCCCACCCTACCTGTCAATATGGGGTCCAGAGATAGACCCAAGGAGGGGAAAGGAATGGGGACTAAACACACAGCTATTGAGCTCCTGCTGTATACTGCGTGCACGCAGGGCACCTCTATATCTAATTGCTGCTGAGACTCATAGGGGAAGCTGAGCTCAGGAGGCCATTCAGAGACCCCTCCCACCGTGGTGTGGGTGAGAAGGTGGGCTGGAGCACAGCGCCAGGGCCCCTGCCTCAGACCCTAGCTGCCTCAAGCTGCCTCACTGTGTGGCCCGCCTGTGGGGTCAGAGCTTCTCAGACCTGCCCAGTTTGTAGTTCTGGGGGCTTCAGCATAAAGGTGAACAGCCCCCCCCCCCCAGGAGTTTTTTAATTCCCTCCCATAGTACATCCTTGGTGGTTTCCACATGGAGATACTTCCTCCCTACATCTTCGAGTGAAACTGAGGCTTCAGAAAAATGGGCCGTTCAGGCCCTGTGGCCACAAGTCCCCAGTGCTGCTGTTTCCCTCTGAGGCCAGGACCAAGAGCAGCCCCTAGGCCACTGACTCTCAGGAGGTCCACTGGGGCCTGGTGACCCCAGAGAGGAGGAAGCTGGGGGAACAAAACACCAGTGGAAGTGTAATTAGCCAGCACTTACTCTCCAACCCTCAGAGAATTGATTTTCTCTGGGAAGGGGGGAGAGAGAGGCCCATTAGCAGAGGATTAATCTGTTCCAGACCCCCAGGAAGTTTCAGAGTCCCCGCAGGAATGAGCAGCTGTGTTTAGACCTGACACAGCTGAAGTCTGCTCTGGGCCCCACCCTGCCCACCGGACGGAGCCACTGAGACCCGCCTCCACCTCTGCCTCCCACATGCTTCCTAGCCAGCCCTCCCCTCCAGTCCTGCCCACCACAGGCCCCTCACCCAGAGCCACCTGCTCAC
Organism: Loris lydekkerianus; assembly: GCA_963574355.1. Classification (NCBI taxonomy): domain Eukaryota; kingdom Metazoa; phylum Chordata; class Mammalia; order Primates; family Lorisidae; genus Loris; species Loris lydekkerianus. The sequence continues at coordinate 9,199 of CAUYPK010151899.1, forward strand.
ACTTGCTCGCTCAAGGGCTCCCGCCTGGTGCAGCCCAATGCAGGGAGCCAGTGGACAAAGGCCCTGCTGTCTGTCCAGGCCCTTGCCTAGTGGGAGGCAGCCAGCTGATAAGCAAAACAGCAGTGACAGCATTGACAGGTTGAGGCTGGAAGAAGAACATATAGCCTCATATAGCCTTGGGGGAGCGGGAGTGGGGAGTGGTGGCGTCTCTGTGTCACAGAGGCAGAGTGACAGGAAGGACCCTCGATCAAAGTGGCATTTGGGCACAGCCTGAAAGGGAGGCTGAGCAGGTCTGAGTAGTGCCCCAAGTCCCACCTGGGACTTGTGAGTGTGACCTTATTAGGAAACAGGGTCACAGACATATAGGGAGCACACCACATGAAGAGGAAGGCGGAGTCTAGAGTAGTAACAACTAGGGACCCCAAGGACTGTGGCAACTGCCAGCTGCAGAGAGAGGGAACAGTCTCCCTCAGAGCCTCTGGATGGAACCAGTCTCAGACATCTGACCGCCAGCACCATCAAAGAAGAAATTTCTTTGTTTTTGTTTTTTGGTTTTTTTAGCTCCAACATTTAATTATGAACAGTTTTAAACAGTCTATTTAAAATAGACTTGTACATTGAATACTCATATACCCAACCTAGATGGCGTGCACCTGGTGGGCAGCTCACGTGTCCGTCTCTTGCCTCCTTATTTCCTCCAAGCAACTGTTTCTCGAATAAGTAAACAAGTCTAGCCATGTTCATACCCATCTCATGGAGATTTATTTGCCAGGGCAGTTCTGTGTGGTCCTCACCCCTCCCTGCCCTGCCGAGGCGGGAGTGTTCACCTGAGCACCAATCTCCAGAATGTACAGAGTCTCTGTGCAGGCCAGGCCTGCAGGGGACATGCCACTCGGGTGCTGGGTGGCCTCGCCACTTCTGAGAGCGCATTTATCTCTGCAGCATGCTCTCCAAGGCTGTCGGAAGAAGTGTTCAGACCTTGGATTGTGGCTAGAAAACCTGAGAGTGGCGGCAGCAGCCCTCAGGCATGGTGTCACACAGAGGCTGGGAGTGGGGAGGTGTCGGGAGGGGATGCAGATAAGAGGTGCTACTGTCTCCCCATTTCCAGAGAAAGAACCAGGAAACGGTGCTTCTCAGCTGACCATTACTTTAAACTCCACATAGCGTCTTCCTTCATTTTCAAAACCCACACACCTGCACCTGTTGTCTACTAAGTGTTTTCAATGTGGTACAAGCAATAAGACTTGGCCAGACAAGGTAACGAGTGCTGAGAAGGGGAAACTGAGGCAGGGCATGGTGAGAGTGGAGTGGCGGTGGTGAGTCAGGCTGCCCTGCCCACTTTACAGACTGGGTGCTTGTTCCTCTACGGTGCTGGGGTCAGAGTCCCAGGTTGAGGTGTGACAGGGTCATGCTTCCTCCGGAGGCTCTTGGGGAGGACCCTGCTGCCTCCTTCCATCTCCTCGTGGCTCCAAGTGGTCCTTGGCTTGTGGCCGCATCACTCTGATCCCTGCCTTTGTCTCCACATCTGACTTAGGGTCCTCCCTCAATCCAGAAAGATTTGTAGAGACGTCTGCAAAGACCTTGCTTCCAACAAAGTCTCCTTGGACAGTCTTGGTGGACACAGATTGTAGGTTACCCTGTTCCACTCTCTACAGGCAGTTGCATTTATTGGGCACCTATTGCATATAAGGAGACTCCGAATTAGCTCCTTACTTGCCTAAGTCTTATTTAAATCTGCCCCTAGCCCTGTGGAGCTCCCATTTTTCTATGAATGAATGGAGAGAGGCAGAGCCAGATGCACAGCCCAGGTGTGCAGTGTCCCCTGACTCAGCGGGAAGCCACCAGGGTCCAAGAAGGAAGAGACCGCTGAAGGGCACAGTGGGATTTAGGCACATGGGTTTGGGGCAAGTAGGCTACACACAGCACAGTGGACCTGGGAGGGGCTAGGGTGACCTTTGTGATGGCCAATGGCTCCCCCAATGTGGACTGAGGGTCTTCTGGATGTCAGGCCCAGGGCTAGGCACTGGAGGCAGCCAGGGGTCCACACCCTGACTGTGTGACAGTGGCTAGCCAGGCAGGGGCGCTGAGAAGGCAGGACAGCAGCCCACAGTATGATGGGGGCTGAGGGGCACTTCTGCTGGCCTGTGTTGGGGTCTCCCCTGCTTGTCTCTCACTGCACCCTAGACGTGGAAGTGGACAGGAAAAGGGAGTAGCTTAAAGTTGTGAATGAGTCTAAGAGATAGAAGGTGGCACACCTCAGTCACCCAGATGGTCAGTCAGGCAGAACGCAGGACTCCTGGACTGACCCCAAACCTAAGCCAACTCCTCCCAAAGCTCATGCAGATCACCTGGTCATAGCAAGGACAGCCGTCACAAAGATCACCCAAGATTCCACCAACCACGCACCAGCTGGCACTTAAAAAGGCTTGTCGGATTCCTCTGGAGGTGGTCCAGGTGTCAGACCCCGGAGGCTGCGTGGCCTCAGGCAAATGGAGTTCTCTCTCTGGGCACAGGTTCCCACTGAAAATGTGGGGGTTGGATTTGATTGTGTCTGAGCTCTGGCTCCAGTGGATCTTATTCTTACACACCTTTCTAAGTTGTCCTAGTGACCCTGAACCTGCCCCGTTGGGGGGAAATTCTCTTGGGACAGCTTCAACATCCCTGGATGGGAGTTTGTCTTGTCCAGAAGAAAGAGAGGGAGGAGGGAGTAGGAGGGAAGGAGAAGAGAAGAAGAGAGAGGGAAGAGTAGGGAGGAGGAGGGAGGGAGAGAGGAGGGAGGGGTAAGGAGGAGGAGGAAAGGGGAGGGAAGAG